>MU226028.1:5028945-5067339 GCA_018584345.1 Thuja plicata
AGCATAATGTTACTTATATTTTATGTATTTTTCTGTCACATTAAGCTTATATCCACTTTAATTAATTGATCTCTCTATCTCACTAGAGTGCTAGTAAAGTGATGTGGAATCAGGCCGATTCATCCCTTGAGATTTCATCAATCTTGAGCTTGACAAATTTCCTTCTCCATAAACTCAAAGATAGGTTATCTGACAAAAAATCCTCTTATGGAAAATATAATACATTTAAACATCAACCCAAGGATGTAGGCATGTCAAGGTTTAGCACTATATGTGCATGCTTTTACTTAGGTTGTCATCTATTTTGTTAAAAACAAAATTGCAATGAAAACCATATACTTAACGAAATAAAACTATGAAAAATAATGATTAATGCAAAACAATGAATTGAGTAGTTCTCAAACAATTAATAATAAGTAATAACATATGAAAATTAAAAGATTATATATACCTAAACTAAACTAAAAACATGCTAAAACTAAACTTACTAAAGAATTGTCTAAGCTGCAAGAGCATCACATAGTCCAATAGTAATGTTTAGCAGAAGCCAATTTACTGACTATAAAATTTAATTATCTATGCTAACATGAAAAAAAAGAGTAGGGACATGTATTTCAAGTGGGCCTACTTGAAAAATAATTTAATTTTGATAAATAGAATAAAATAGCTAAATCAAAGCTTCATAGATTCATATATGCATACTAATTATCGACAAGCAATATATTCAACTAAAAGTAGGAATATATTGAAAATGGTGTCACATTTTTTTTAAAACAAAAGTTAGTATTGGTCAAAATTTCATCCTTACATAGTACTAAATTCGACCAGGATTCTATAGAATCGATGGTTCTTTCAACGAATTTGGGTGGATATTTCGACAAAAAAATGGACTAAATCGACCAGGATGCTATACCTTCGATGCTCAATTCAACGAATTTAGGTGGATAATTTGACGATGCAATGGTCTCAAATTTGACGTTTACACCAATTGCACAATGTCTTATTCTTCCTATTACAAGGGATTGTTGTAGTTGATAATTTGACTAGTTATGGGGTCAAAATTTTGACTATTATTTACCATGTAGAAAATTCGACAAAAAAAGATCAACGAGAGTTTTAGTCGCTTATTCGACCAATTGTTGTCGAAAATTCAACTAATTCTCGTCAAAATTTAAGGTAAAATTTACTAGTGTGGGGAGATAAATATTTTATCTTATTTTTATTTTATTACTCTAGAATGATGATTGTTATGTTTCTTAAGGAAAAATCTGACACATTCCAGTTGTTTAAGTGGCACTTGGTAAAAGTTGAAAAGGAGATAGGTAAAAGTCTGAAATGTATGAGATCTGACAAAGGAGGCGAGTTTATTTCTAATGATTTTAACGAGTTTTTCAATGACATAGGGATAAAGAGACAAATGTCCGCTCCTAGGACACCACCACAGAATGGTATAGCTGAAAGAAGAAATTGACCTATCATGGATTGTGCCAGAACACTAATGATGGAGAAAAATGTTGCATAGAAATATTGGAGAGAAGTTGTAAGTACAATAGTCTATACCCTGAAAAAAGTACAAGTAAGGAAAGGTACACATACTACACCTTATGAGCTATGGTATGGATATGCACCTAGTGTAATCTATTTTAAAGTTTTTGGAAGTAGATGTTTCATACAAAAGGATAAACGAAATGGAAAACTTGATGCTAAAGGTGAAGAAGGCATATTTCTTGGATATTCAGCTAAAAGTAAAGCATACAAGTGTTTGAATTATAACACTAACAAAATTGGGGAAAGTGCAAATGTTAGAATTGATGAATATATAGAAAGAAATGAAGCTGAAAGCATGACTGAGCCTGAGAGTTACAAATCACTCACCTATCCCGATGAGGAAGATTCTAACAAATTACCTGAAACTAAGAATGAGGTTTTCAAGCAACATTTTGCACCTACCGAGTTACATAATCAAATTGTTGGGCAACAGAAGGTGACTACAGAGCTATCTGATGGAGACGTCGAGTCACAATTTCAACCTGAATTAAACATGAATGATCAATCTGAAACAGATAAAGAACCTACTTTGGCAAAGTATGTTAGAAGGCACCATAAACTTGATCAAATCATAGGATCAAAGGATTTTTCAGTCATGACAAGAAGAAAATTGAGAGAAGATACCTGCTTATTATGTGATTTTGAGCCTAAAAAAATAAAAGATGCTTTAGACAATGAAGACTGGATTCAAGCTGTCATGAACGAAGAAATTGAACAGATTGAAAGGAACAATACTTGGACACTTGTATCTAGGCTGAATGACAAAAATGTAATTAGTACTAAGTGGGTATTTAGAAACAAGCCGAATGAACATGGAGAGGTAACAAGAAATCAAACTAGACTGGTATGGAAGGGTTATGCACAAGAGGAAGGAATTGACTATGGAGAGACATTCTCTCCAGCTGCAATATTGGAAGGTGTAAGAACCTTACTTGCATATGCAGCCTACAAAGGATTTAAAGTCTATCAAATGGATGTTAAGTCAGCATTTCTAAATGGTATATTAGAAGAAGTATATATTGAACAAGCTGATTGATTTGTTGACCCAAGCAAAAGGAATATGGTTTGCAAATTACACAAAGCACTATATGGACTAAAGAAAGCACCTAGAGCATGGTATGAGAGATTGTACAATTATTTGATGAAGATTGGATTTGCAAGAACCAATGACAATAGCAATCTATATTTGAAGATAAAACAAAGTAAAGGTACTTTATTAGCTGAAATTTTTGTTGATGACATTATCTTTTGTGGAAAAGATATGTTATGCCTAGCATTTGCAAAGGAGATGCAAACTAAATTTGAGATGTCTATGTTTGGTGAGATAAAAGCTTTTGTTGGCTTTCAAATATATCAAATGAAGAATGGTATCTATATTACTCAATCAATATATGTCAAAGAGATACTAAATTTTTTTGGAATGGAAGATTCAAAACAAATGAGTACGCCCATGGCTACTAGACATAAGTTAACCAAAAATGATGAGACAAAGGAAGTAAATCAAACACTGTACAGATCAATGATTGGAAAACTACAATATGTACACACTAGACCTGATATTGCATTAGTTGTTGGAATTGTTGCTAGATTTTCTACCAATCCCAAGGAAACTTATATGATGACAGTAAAAAGGATTCTGAGATATTTGAAAGGAATAGATGAATATGGTCTATATTACAAAAGGAATGACAAATTTGAACTAAGAGTTTATACTGATTCTAATTGGGCTGAAAATGTTGATGATAGAAAAAGCACCACAGGAGGAGTATTTCTTTTGGGAAAAAGATTAGTTTCATGGACAAGCAAGAAACAAAATTTCACCTCACAATCTACAAATGAAGCTGAGTATGTGGCAGCAATAGTTAATTGTTCTAATATTGTTTGGTTGAAGATACTACTGAAAGGTATGAAAGAAGAGATCACAGAACTAGTTGTCATATATTGTGATAAAATGAGTGCCATTAATATTTCAAAGAACATGGTAATGCACTCTAAGAAAAAGCATATAGCTATCAAGTATCATTACTTGGGGGAGCTAGTTCAAAAGAAGGAACTGAGACTAGAGTATGTGAACACTAAGGAAGAGTTAGCAAACATATTTACAAAGGCACTACCCAAGGATGCTCATGAGTATCTGCGAGGTAAATTAGGGGTGATTCCCCTAACTGAGGCTAATTAGTTCAAAATGGTATTGTTGCATCAAATGTTATATTCAGAATGTTTTTCACATGGATGCACAGGGAGTCACACTTTAGGATGCTGCCTAAAGTTGTGAAAGACATAAAAGGATAGAAAAAGAAAATTAGTCATAATCAAGATCATAGGAACAACATGATACAAAGTTCAAAAGAAAAGAATTTGCATGATGAAGATGTCAATGTATTTGGCATTATTGTCAAATAGGGAGAAATATACTGAAAAATATAGAAGGAAAAGTTTACTGAAAGAGGAAGAATTTACTACTTAGAGAAGGAGAGAGATTGATGAACAGAAACAGAAAGACATTCAGTGTGATCACAGACACAGAGAGAGAAAAGTTTTACAAGATGAGAATCAGAATGAAGCTAAAGACAAATGAAGATTTGTTCATCTCAAGGAGCACAGGTAGACTTTTTGGATTGTATGGTAACTATGGTTGAAAATTATTTTTTTATTGTTTAGTGTTGCCATAAATGCCAAAGAGGCAGATTGTTGGAAAGATTGTTTGGAAAGATATAATGGAAACAATTGGTTTTTTGTCATTGATGTCAAACCTTAACTGGTGAGAGTATTGCTATCTCTTTGAGTACAATATCTATTGATTGATGAAGAAGATTCGAAGAAAAGGATAACAAGAAGACTGAGGGAAATGATTGATTTATGGGTAAACACAAGGGTACTTGATTATTTGGCACATTGGCAAAGTTATATGTTGTTTATCTTTCACTGTGAAGTTGATGCCGAGCAATGAGAAGTTGATGACGAGAAAAGCTAAGTTGATGCCAAGTGAAGCCAGTGCTAGCCGAGCACTAGTGAAATGTTGGGGAATATAGAAATGACCGAGCGGAAGAACAGAGTGTTGTCTGAGCAGCAGTATTTTGATTAATGGTGAGGTTTAAGATCTCTGGCTGACATAGTTGATTTTATTGGTACATGTAAAGTTAATTAAAGATTGATCCATGTTATTTAATGCATGGGTAACCACAATTGATGCATGGAATCAAGATTTAATTAAAGACTACTTTGGAGAATTAAATGGTAATGTAATGATGGGATGATCCATTGGATCTGACCTAACCTAAGATCTACGATCTTGATTAAGTGGCAAAGATTTATCTAACCTAGATGAAGAGGTATATGATAACCTCAAGGGGTTATTCATGGAGTGTGTGTATGCAAGAGGATTTCACAATTAATTTACTGATTGGCATGACCTAGCAAGAGAAGGCTGAACAAAGAAGTAGAGAATTGCATGAGAGATTGCTTGACAAATTTCCAAGATGATTTGGAGTTTGAGATGAGAATGGTGGCCACTCAGTGAGTTAGCATTAGATCTGAAATCAAATCTTGATTTGCAAAGTAAGTTGTATGGTATCAGATCACAACTTTTGATTGCTTTCTAACCATTGTATCAGTTAAATTCCTTTAACCAGGTTGACCTAACATTCATTGTATAAATCCTTTGAGAAAGGTGACATTCAAATTGGAATGTTCTAAGTCTTCTAACAAGGCCACTCCTGACAGGGTGATTAAATCCTTTAACAGGTCACATTTGACAATGTGTTTTGTAACCTTTAGTAGGGTTGGCTCCTAACAGAGCTCACTTCAGAAGAGTGAAATTTTGGTAACATTTTACTGGTGGTTTTTCCCATATTGATATTCCATGTTAAATCATGGTGTCAAAATGTGTGAATGTTTATGTTGTGTTTTACTGTTAAGTTTCTGCAATCTTATTTCATTAGTACAGTAAACTGCACACTTTTATATTATTGTTGCCAAGCTGATCTGAATTGTTCAAATTGGTATAAAGTTATAAGTGGGCACATATGGACCCAAGGATAATTGATTCACCCCCCCTCTCAGTTATTCTGAATTCATTCTAACAATTTGGTGATGATATTACTTTTGGTGAAAATAATAAGTTGAGTGAAGAGTTTTATAATGAGATACAAAAACAATTTGAGATGTCTATCATTAGCGAGATGAAATTATTTCTTGGCCTGCAAATTACTCAATAAAAAGTAATGAATTTTCATATCTTAGTCCAAGTGTTTGAAAGACTTGTTGAGGAAATTTGGAATGAAATGTTCTAAACCATTTAGTACTCCTATGGTGCCTAGATGCAAGTTGACACAAGATATTGATTATCCCAAAGAAAATCTGACCAGATACAAATAAACAATTATTGGACTTTTATATTTGACTCAAACCAGACTTGATAGTATGAATGATACTTGCATTTTTCTATATTTCAAGCAAATCATAAAGAATCTCATATTGTGGTTGTTAAAATAATATTCAAATTCTTGAAAGGGACAATTTAGTATGCCCTATGGTATCCTAAGGATGATTCTTTTACATTAAGTAATTTTATTGATGATAATTCAATAGGTAATGTGAATGAATACAAGAGTACAAGTGGTGGTGTATTTTTCTTGGGAAAGAGATTGGTTTCATGGAAGAGTAAAAAGAAAAATTGTACTTCATAATCTACTATAGAGGTAGAAAATTGTTTTTCAGCTACCAGTTGTAAACATGTAGTATGGATGAAGAACATGTTGAAGGATATAAAAAGTGAGTATTATGATCCTATTTCTATCTAATTTGATAATTTAAGTGCAATTAATATATCTAAGAATGAAGTGTTACATTAAAAAACAAAGCCTATACCAATCAAGTTTCACTTTTTGAGAGAGGAGGTTAATGAGACCCATGTTAGATTGGAATATTTTCCTACTAAGTATAATATTACAAATATATTCATGAAGACATTGCCTAATGATAATTTTTATTATCTCACATGTAATACCCCTCATGATCATAACTAAGGTCCTTTGGTCTGTATCAATCCAATGGAATTAATGAGGATATCTTATGATCTGGATTGATCTTTTGGTGTCTAGTACTTAGGGGGAGTAGTCATCTTGGTATGTTTTGTGTTCATATTTTATGGGAGAGATGTTTGTTTCAATTTTTGGTCTCCATTATTAAGTGCATATATGTCTCTTTTCCATTGGTGTCAAAGGGAGAGATCTAGTCATGCAAAAAATAAAGAAAAACAAAGGGGGAGAAAATTTAAGAGAAAATACAAAGGAAGAGAAAAAAGGGAAAGAAAGTAAAGTAAGGGGGAATAAAACTTTAGTATTCAAGAGAGAATCATCTAAGGGAGAGAGATTTAGTATGAGAAATATTTTAGAGAGACTTTTAAAAATATATGGGGATATTGTTGGTAGGAAGTTATTGATTTTATTTTTTTGTGAATTTATTTTTGTTCGCATCATATGTTTCCATCAATTCCAAAGGGAGAGATTGTTGGAATATTATGCATATATGTGCTGAGATCGATGTTTTTCATTGATGTTAATATATTTATATAGTTTTCAATGATAGTGTTCCTGTGATGTTTAGTGAGATGTTTAGTATAGTATAGACAATGTGTTGATTATCAGTGTATGTGGACATACAAGTTGTGTTGATATATTTATGTAGTTGATTCTTGTCAATATACTGAGGTTTTCATGGTGATTTTTATAAGTTATTGGTTTTGTGTGTTGAGACTAGTATTTTTGGATGTTTAGTGGTAATAGTGTTTAAGTATTTGGTTCAATATGGTTCAAGATTCCACTATTTCATTATGTGAACCTATGTTCCTGGTTTGGAAAATTAATGTGTTTCCTCAACTTGATTAATTCATTATTTGGAGATTCACAAGAACTTTTTCTTGATTAACAAAGGTTATTGTTGTTTTCTTGAGGTTTACTTTAGAGATGCTGATGAATTAAAATATTTGAGTTAATATGGATGTTCCTGAAATTATAGATGATGTGTTTGGATATTTATACATTGTTCTCTTACTCTATTGTTGGTTCACATTGATTGGTGTGATTTTATTTTGGTGATTGTTTGGTAGTAATATCATGTTCTTCATGTTCTTTACCGACTTGGTGATGTAGCATGTTGTAGATAATCACAACATAATTCTTAGAGGTATATCATGTTCGAGGCATGTGATTTAGGACCATATTATGTCTTGGCAAACTTTCATTGGTTCTCATTAAATATTGTATGACATTTGATTGTAATTTTGTAATTTAGGCCTTGGTCAAGCTTGTGACAATAAATTAATGAATTGTATAAGTGTAATAATTCTTCAAACATGGATGTGTGTGAAGTTTTTTTGCTAGAGGTGCTAGAGCGTGTGAAGAGGTATGATTAGAATCTACGGTTGAGGCAGAGATCTATTTTGGAAAATAAGTTTGTGATGCAAGAACTTCCGGAGGTCATAACTTTTGACTCGGATGTGGGTTTTTGCTGAAATTTTACAGGCAAATGTGTGAGGAAGAGTTAATGGAAATTCCAAATCAGCCAATTGTTTTGGTGGCTGTTTCGACTTTTTTTGGGAGCCTTAAATTTCATCTTGACCTCCAAAATTGGCTTTTTCTATTTCTTTCCAATTTTTTTAGTTTTGTTGTTTGTAATAAATCTGAAATCATGTTTCTGATTTTGTGGGTTAGTTGGAAATTCCTCTTGCCTTAGTTGGGAGATTTTCTTGGGAAAAATTGAGATTCGTAGGCTGACTTTTGAAACTTAGCAAAAATGGAAATTTTTTTTTTCAAAAATCTACCAAATATGGTAATTTTCAAAATTGTAATAAGTAGGAGTTTTCTTTCATTGCAGAGGTAGAGTAAGTTGGACGTAGTTAATGAGAATTTAAAGTTTTGTTATTTTTGCATTGTGTTATTTTTTCTGAATTGTTGTTTCTGAAGGTTGTGGGCTACATGAGTTTGTATTTGTACTTTAATGGAACTGACCCATGCATGTTGAAGGCACTATTATCCACTTCATATTTTGTAGATTTTTTTCCACTATGGATTGTAGTCCATAATTGTTGTAAGGTAGTGATACTTCCAAATGGTTGTATTTCTTTTGTATTTGAGAAGTGATCTCTAAGAAGTGTGCTTGAATGCATGTGCATTTCATTATAATACCTTTAATGGAGTATGGTATTTTTAGTAGAGAAATCATATTATGGGTTCCTCCCCACCATGGTTTTTCCTTTAACGAGGTTTTCTACCTCAAAAATGTTGTTTTTATGTGTTCTTGATGCATTATGAATGTATGCTTTATTTTTCAGTAATCAGATCTTAAGTTTAAGCTGAAAAAACTGTTAAAGTTAGAAGTATTGGACACAGCTAATTCACCTACCCCCCATCTCAGTTGTGTCAGTCTTATTTCTATAATTAACTTTATAAGAGTCTTTTTTGATAAAACTAAGGATAATATTTCTATAAACCTTCCTAATCCTACCCCTATGGTTCCTATTGATAATGAATATAGAGACCTATCTCTTAATTATCCCATCTTACTGAGACCTTTCTCTCCTCTTCCTCAACCAACCATAATTGGTTCTCTTAGAAAATTTAGTTTATGAAATTTTTTAGATGACCTTAAACAAGATTCCTTTTATGAAATCATTATTCATGATCCTGACATTAAGAATTTTCATGATGACATCTCTCCAAAAGTAACATTTAGTAGACATGAAGATCTTCATAAACCTTCTACTTCTTCCACTAAACAAGATAAGAATAGTCCAGAAAATCTCCCTAAAGAGAATATTCATCTTCAATAAAACACACATTTTAATAAATCTCAAGATGGATCTCCTTCACCCTCTACATTAAAAGAGAATTAAAATGTCGATTATGGAAATAATACTCAACAAGGTTGCAATGGATTTGGTCTTGGAATTAATGAATAAGGTATTAAGGTTCCTATTGATCCTTGTATAGAACTCATAGGATGTGGTCTATATTTTATACCTCAAGCTACTACTTTACCTTCTTCCAATAAATTTTCATCCCAAAATAATCCTCCTCTTGACATTCTTTTACCAACACCATACATTATCACACCTCCTTTTGATGATTGATTGGATTTAGCTAAAATAATCTCTTGGAGAATTAATAAAAAAAATATTAATGGAAAATCTTTGTCTTTTTCAATATAGTAATAAATAGTCTTTTTTTATTGTACTAAATTTAGATAATTTTCTCAAGGTTTGGTAGATAGAACTTTTCTTTTCTTAACACCATATATCATGTCTTTTATTTATATAAAAGACATACCTTAGCATTTAATATATCTTATTATGTTTCTCTCCATTATATAAATTTAGTAGCATACATCATATGGTGGTCTTTGTTTTGCATAATGAATGTTGTAAGAAACATAATAGGCTGGTTCTCTTGTCTTTAAACTTGGGGGGCAAGTTATCTCTCTTTATTTTACTTTATCATTTTCATGTGATATGTTGTCTCTTTGTTGGTTAAAATTTTTATACTTTAATGTCCTTTCATGCATAGACTTGTTCTTTTTGGATCTTGCACCCTAAGGGGATTGATATCCTTCCTTACAATCTCTTCCATGCTTAGACATGCATATCTTGTATAATTTATTTATCCACTAACTTTTCATAATGTGATATTCTTCTACCTCTCTTCAATTTTTGCTTATGGATTTGTATTTTTTTATGGTACCACATCCTTTCTACAATAATATTATTTGTTTCATGCATGGTATCTTCATCTTCTATTAACAATCTATATTATGCCTCAAAGGACATATCTATCATAAATGATCTTCCACTTAGATAATTAACATTAGTGTCGTGAGATGCATTATTCTCTCTTTATTTCCTTTTCTTTTATTGTAAGATGTCCTTCCTTGTGTAAATTTGTTTATTTAAATAAGGATATGTTTTCAGGAGATTTATTTTCAATTTATTTTTGCTTTGAAGTTAATGTCTATTCTGAAATATCTATCACTTAGGGTGTGCAATTTATTTTTTCCCTTTCCTTCATACATGGGGGGAGAGGTTTTATGTTCCAATCTTGTTCTTCATTTTATTTCTAAGGATTCACTTTCATTAGTATAATGAAATTTCTATATCATGTAAATTTTTTTTTCTTATATGGAAGTGATTTTTTTAAATTTGAGATTTACTCTTATGCAAGAGGTGTGCATCCTTGAGCACAACTTCTTCCTTATTTGAAAACATTTGTCTATACTAATTTTTTTTCTTATTTTGGGGATTAAACTGTGCTATCCTTCATCAGGAATCCCTTTTTCACCTAGTAATTGGAGACTAAAAAGGAACATTCATGTTCTCATTCCCCCTTTTTTATTTAATATGTCATCTTTGTAAAATAACTCCTCTTGAAGGTGATGACTTGCAACCAATATATTTTCCTTTACAAGGGTCTCTTCCCGATTGCAGAATATATTTTCACAACTATGTATTTACTTTAGTTGACAAGAGCTTTCCTTCTTTGCTAAGGTTATGACATATATTGTTCATTTAAATGATATCTCTTTGTTTTTTCAAGTAGGAGTCCTTTTTATCTTTCCTTGTGATTCCATTATATTTCCATTTCATCAACATAAGGATGGTGATATACATATAGCCTTCTTTGTACATCATGTACCATTTTTATATATTGATCCCCCAAGAGACAACGCTTCCCTTAGGATTGGTCATCTTTGTTTATTGATTCCTAAGGAGACAATGCTTTCCTTAGGATTGGTCATTTTTTTTTTATCCCTTAGGAGATAATACTTTCAATAGGAGTGATCATTTATATTTTTTGATCCCTAAGGAGGCAATGCTTTTCTTAGGACTGATCATTTTTATGTGTTGAACCCTAAAGAGACAATGCTTTATTTAGGAATCATAAGTTTTATGGATCGACACGGTGACAATGCTTTCTATAATACTAATCCTGAAAGCCACCCCTGAGCAAAAATTTTTCAACCGTCTCTAAGCACAAATTTTTTTTCAAGCCATCCTATGCCAAAAATTTTCAAGGTATAATTGATCTTCATAATACAACTTTCTAGACCATAAAATATCCTACCTTCTTTCTTTGGAATGACTAGAAATAGAATAATACATCATGCTATCATTCCTAGTCTTCTCCTCCTCTTCTTCTATGAATCATCTAGCATATGACAACTTGCTATCCCACTAGATTCATGGTCTTTCTCTCTTCTTTCCATGCTCTCATAGGTATGCTAGTGGGTTCTATCATGGAGTTTCATCTTTGAAAGATGCTCTAGCCATTTCCATGTGGTCATTTATGGTCTTAAAATATCTTTCCAAATATGATATTAGTGGTTAAGAATTTTTTTTATTGAGGTTTCTTTCGCTAGTTGATTTGGTGTTTATTTTGTACTAATCCATTTTTTTGTCTTTTTTCCTTTTTCTTACTTTATTCTGATTTTCGTGACCTTTTACATGGATTTTGAGTTGAGATCCATTTCTTTGGGAAAAGTTCCATCAAACATAGTGATTTTTAATCTCTTTCTTCTCTTCTTTTTCTCTCTCATTTATTTTATCATGTGAATGAGAATGTCTCAGAATCCTACTAAAGTGGTGATTAAGTTTACCATCCGAAATTGTATGCATCTACCTATGTATATAATTGAAGGACTATTTTTCCCTCACCTTAGTGTATTTCCTACAATCACATCTCATATAGGCACTTAATGGGTACCTAAAGTCTAATGTGGGTTATTTCTCTATTCAAAATTATGTACAATAAAGGTTAGACCTTATTTCTAAATTTTATTTTCAATTATTTCTCTAATTAAATAATTCATTTCAACAACTATGCCCTATATCACTTTGTGGCATTTATGTTATCTCTTGACATAGGATTTAGCTATCCCTTGAAATCCCACTTCCACTCATTACCTAGGACCCATGGTGAAAATTTAAGCCCTGATTGGGTGAACAGAATATTTAAATAAAAAATTCATGGGTACAAAACATCTCAAATGTTTTGGTCCATGAGATTTGTGGTCAAAGTTTAACCAAGGACCTATCTCAATGTTTTAACAAATGATTTTGATTTACAATTAGCTTGTCTGAGTTTTAGTCCCTGAAAAGTTGTGAGAGCTATATAAACACCCTATCTCTCCTTTGTCATCTATAAGGTATCCAATATTATGATCAAGTGATTACAATCAAGATCAAGTATTCAATGTATCGAGTGAAACAAATAAAATCTTATCCAAATCTGAGCATTTATCATTCCTTTTAAGAAATCAAGGTGATTCTTTCATTAGATCTAGTTTCTTTCTCAGTTAGAGGTGAACCAAAGGATTTTTCCCTCCAGGAATAATATTCACAACCATCTACATCTCTTGAAGTCTTCTCTTTCTTCTCCTTAATCAATCATTGTAAGAAATTACATAATCTATAACACAACATTTTTTTTCATGATTTCCTTTTAGTTTGTGTATAAATTCAAAGCTATTGCATCAACATCCTTGATTACATTTGAAGCATCAATTGCATTACCAAGGTATGATATACTTCATTTATTATATCCAGCCTTTACTACATTAAACAACTCTTTCATTTCATGGTGGATTCCTAAACAGGGTCTTGACTAAGGAAAATCCCTATATTCAAGCTTCTTCCTCATTTATATGTGTACAAGAACAAGTTATAGAGATGTTGTCAAAAATCAAGGAAACCTAAGGTTAAAATCAAGGGACTAAAATGTTTCAAACATTATGTTTTGTTGGTAAAAAGATTGTTCTTCTTTGTTATAACTCTAAGATGCCCAAATATGAAGAAACAATTGAGTACAATAGTTGGAAAATTGTTATTGAAAAACTAATTTCCCTCTCAATTAAAAGGTACAACACCCTTAAATGAATGATTTTCAGTGAATCTTGATCGTTCCTAATCAAACAGGGGTATGTTCTTGACCCGAGAATAGAAGAGGTAAACCAAGCTAAACCTAGACAGGAAATAGCTCAGGCAGGATAAATTCAACTCTAAATCTAGCTGATTCTGAGATTTCATCAATCAGATTAACCCCCAAAATTGGTAATGCATGAACTTCTATTGAAAATGTAGAGGCAAGACTATAGATTAATAATGAAATGATAATAAATCAATCAATATCACAGAAACATTTCCCAACTCAAGATAACAATAGATCTTCCCCTAAATTAATTGTATCAAATCATAATACTGAAATCTGGTTTTAATACAGATTGTAAATATAACTTTAAAGAAACATTCAAATTCAATAGAAAGATAAATGAAATGCAATGGAATAGTTAAAGAAATGGTATTCAGACACACAATTGACTTAGAAAAATCCTATCTTTCACACCAAAATTTAGTTGACCTTTGTATTGATTTTGGAATTAATACTTATAGAGTTCCAGATTGAACCATTACAAAAAGGGGTAACCAAAATAGTTCAACTTCCCCAACCAGAAATGATAACCAAAGGTTTATCTATTACAATATTATCAAAAATAGTACAAGAGGGAATCTAGATAAGAATCAATTTTCTTCCCCTTTTCTAATTTGGCCCTATGGGATGTGACAACAGTGATGAATTGGACAAGTTCTTCATGCTTGTTGACATGGACGTTCGTATATCAGATGAGCCACCTGGAATTTTCTTTGACCAGAGTCTTGATTGCATCTGTCCGATCTTTCAGTTCTTCCATAGCTCTGAAGATACATCCACTCAATTTTTGGAGTTCTAGGACCTTATCTAAATGAGAAGAAGACTAGTCTGCCAGATTATGCAGATAATCAGAGAATGACTTCTGCATGTTGCTCACTCTGATCATTTCTTTTCCCTGACCACTTGTTTGTGATTCTGTATAGAGCCCCAGGAGGAGTTTAAAATCATTTTTCTACTCTTCTTTGACCTTGCCATTATTCTATTGCAATCCAGCCTCTGCTTGGATGATAATTTTGATCTTGAACTCCAGACTTTGAAGCCATTCAATCAAAGGCTCATCTCCCTTTTGTAAAATCTTAGCCTTTAGTGCCTCCTTAGTCTTCATATTTACTACCACATGCATCATCACTATGCATTCCTGACACTTCACTCTTTCTTCTGTGATGGTCTGTAGATTTTTACCAATATTATTGCTCTCAACTTCCAGCCTTAGAAGATCATTACTCAATTGCTCGATGACTGCTAATCCTTCAGACTCTAGCTTTTATTTCCATCTTTTTCCAATCTGTCGAAAATGCCAATCTTCTTACAGCTTAGCTATGATGGCTTGATTTTCTGTAGCACTAGGATCAAAGGTTATTTGGGTGTAGGGAATGCTTGCAATAAAATTGAGGAGATGTTTGATGAAGTTGTTTAGCTCAACCACTTCTGCCTTAAGTTTAACCTTTTGGTAGTCTTGAGCTCCTTGAGTTCTTCCTCTATCACCACATTAGTAGATTTCCACCAGTCCACCTTGGTGTCATGACGAGCCAAACCCATATCAAATGAATGCAAAAAAAAGTATGAAGCAGTCATATCTTCAAATCTACCTTCCTTAGTTGTCTTGGCCACTTCCATAGTGAAGTGCCTAGTCTCAGGGTCATGACCCAGAGTAGAAATCATCTTTACTTTCTTCTACTTGCTCGTAGTGGCCTTGGGATGAAGGGCCCATGACAAAGTGTCTTTGCTAGAATTTCCTTCTTCCACCCTCTTCCTCTTGTGTTCCAGAGTATTTTCTATCCATGACTTTGTGCTACTAACTTTTTTGGCAGAAACCAACTCCTCCATGAAAAACTTCTTTATGAATGGGGGAGTAGCTTTTGCTCTTGAAGTAAATGGGTTCACTAAAGTAGGGTAAGAGGAGATTAACTTGAGAACTTGAGAAACCTCCTATTTCTTCCCAACCTTTTTATCTGATTCTATAGCGGAGGTACTGGAGCTATCCTATCCTACTTCAACTATAATAGGGGATCCTCACCTTGGATTCTCTTGGGTAGAGGTCCCAACTTGGGTATCCACAACAACAAATTTAACTGGCCGCTCGGGCTCTACAGCTTTAGTGATCTCAACTGTAGGTTTGACTAGGTCTGTAGAGACTACTTCTTCATTTGCTCCAATGTCTGGAAGAGGGCTTTCACCACAAGTCTTCTCTAATGAGATTGCCTTCTCAAGAGGTTCATCACCTCCTCCCACCAGCTAGGTTGATCCTTTAGTAATGGTTGAAATTGTTGCCAATGAATTTTCTATAGTGCTAGAAGCATCCTTTACCAGGGTTCGATGAGTGGGAGGCTTCCTTTTTGACCTCTTTCTTTGACCTGCAATCCACTCAAGCCATTGTTCTATCCTTTTGAAAATGCAACCCATTAGAGTCTGCAAGTCATTGATGGCTTGATCTAGCATGGGCTCAGAACTGATGGGAGTGAACTTTATCTTCTCCATATATGTATTGTCATACATGTGGTTGCCATCATCTTCTATCCCCTCCACTGCAATGATAAATTTTAACCTTTTGATTTGTTCAATAGTTAACCGGGCGTATAACCTTTCCCTACTCTCCAGATCATCTTTACAATTAGCCCAGTAGTCTTCAATATCATCAACATGATGAATAGCATGACTCATTTGTAAGACATCTCTAGAATAATTCATTGGATCGTACTATAGCCTCAGGACATCATAGGTTTCCTAATAAAACCTCTTTGAGAGAGTCTTTAGAACATTCTTTACCTCTGACCAGGACACACAAATGTAAGCTCCAACAGTTTTGGGTAAGTCGTAGCCCTTCTTCCTAGCATCAACATAGATTAAATTCACTTGGAGTGATTTCCTCATCACCTCAATCAACACGATCATATCGGTAGGATACCTAGGCATCTTCAAAGGGAAGTCATCAAAACCTACAAGATGAAGGTATGACAAATCTCTGAATTGAATACCATAGCATCTGAATCGGCTGATAAAATCCTTGGCTTTAGGATAAAATATCCTCTCTGGACAACCTTGTATTTCCCTACATAGTCTCATTGTAAAAACATCATTAACTCTGAGATAATTAGCATAGTTGTTATGTAGTTGTAAAGAAGGGAAAAATTCATAGCTCTTTACATCCTCTAGAAATTCCTCTAACCTAGGAAGCCCTAGCCAAATTTAAATTATAGTGAGAATATACAAAAGAAATGAGGACATGTAGAACTCATCTTGACACTTAGCTCTATTTAAGGCATCTGATAGGTTCTTACTTACCATAAGGGCCCAATCAATGAAGTGATGTTGGGAGCAGATTACCTGAACCAAGAAGAAATGTCGCTCGACAAAATTAAGGGAATCACTCTCACCTCTAATTCTGTGAAGTAATACCAGAATATCCATAATCTCTGGCTTCAGGTTTGTGCCATATAATATTTTGGGCAACTTGCCATTGGTGCTCTTTGGTTCTTGAAACCATGACTTCATGATCTCCTACTTCCACAGGGTCCTCTTTGCTGTAAATTTAGAAACTGCCCAACTCTAATTTATTTCTGAATACTCTACTTGTTCTAGGATATAGAGAGAATTCTAGATGGACTCTCTATCAATAGAGAGAAGCACCATGTTGTCAGGAAGAATAATTTTCTTGGTGCCTAGGTTGTATCAAGCTATACATTCTCAAACTAGCTCTGGAGCTTGAACTGCTATAGGGAAACTGGCAGCTTTGACTAACCCACTCTCCTTAAGCTTCTTAGTCATAGGATGCATTTGATCTACCTTCAATATGTTTTGGAAGTTCTACATATCGAATAACTTCAATGAAGTGTCCGAGATCTTATGCCAGTTGGAGGTGATGGCATTCAATCAATCGAATCCCATAAATCTAGAAGTCATGCTTTGAATGATTTGATTCGGGGATTAGGAAAACCTCTTAAAAATGTAGGGGAAAAGAATAACGAATATCAGAGGTTTCAAATTCAAACAATTTGGCAAGAAAATGGTGGCTCTTATTTGCAACCTTCAACTAATTTTATAACTTTTGAATTCTTACCATTTAATGGCCGACTTCCCACACCAAACAAATGAAAAGACCCCAACATTAATGAAAAAGTTTGTTATGAAGTAAAATGGATTTATTTTGAATTAATTACTTTGCTATTATAGGTCATTGATAAATGTCTTTTCACTTTAGTAACTACAATGGTAACTTTCCTGAGGTGGCAGAAAATTACTTTTCCACTTCTCCTTTGGGCGGAGAAATGCTTCTTGAGTGCTCTCTATTCGAAAATACGCCAAAGGAGAAATTTGGCCTGTCGTGGTGCCAAAATGACACGTGTTGATTTCATCAGCCTTATTTATATCTTGGATTCATTATGAGATAGATTCTTCCTCAAAATTCCTTCATTTTTAAGGTTTGGCAGAAAATGCACTCTGTAGGTCGAAACCCGCTTGTTGGAGTAGTGGAGAATCCATTTTCTGCTTTTCCGCCTATAAGCTTACACCTTAAATTTTTCCTTACTCAATCATTCCCTTTTCTTGAAATAGGTTCGATCTAAAGGCCCAAAGCTTTCTTATTCCCAAATTTCTCATTTTCAACCTTTATTGACCTCTAATGCTCTTAGGTCTGTTAATTATGGAGAACACACTCTGCAAGTGATTTTTTGCCATGGCAAAGCTTGAAACCAATTTCTCGCCAATGCTACAAAATGAAGAGTTATGGATAAATACTTCAACTACATATAATACTGATGTTAGAATTCTTTGAATCATGACCTTTACCACCTTAGGAAGTTAACCTACCCAACGAAAACATGATCTCAAATACAGATTCCCTCTGGCTAACACAATAGAGGTCAAATTTAGGAAATCCAATAAAGGTCTCCTAGCTTAAGTGGATAGATAGACTTAGACTCAGGGCTCACATGAAGCTTTCAAGACCACTACTAGACATCAAACATCCACTTTTGTCTAAAGGTATGTAGACCAAAAGTGGGGCAACAACTGGCTCTATCTGGGGACTTGGACATTCACGTATCCAAGCGAGGAACTCAAGTCTCTGGTTTTGCAAAGATCAATAAAAGGTGGCTCACAACAAAACTAAAGCTAGACATGGAAAGAAAAGCAGAAAGAAAACCCAACTAGGAAAATAAGAACATGAACTAAACATAACTATTCTACAATATAGGTGTTAGCTATTTTCAATTTAGATCTGATAGATTTACAAATCGATACCATTATACATCAGGGGTAGTGCCTCACCATCTAGATATGTCAATTTAAAAGAATTCTTCTCAAACGCTTGATGGATCTTGAAAGGTCCTTTCCACAGTGTTTTGAATTTTCTGTGCATGCCTTTGGGTGCCCAAAGTTTTCCCCACAACAACACCATGTCTCCCTCCATAAATTTCTAGGGTCTGCTCCTTTTATCAAATAAGTTCTTCACACACATTTGATGCCATGTGATATGATCAACCATTTTCTCCCTTTCTTCCTCCATTTTTCTCAGGTACAAAATCCTCTTTTCTAAACCATCTTCATATATGCCATCTTCTATTGTTGTTCTTAGTTTGCAAGTTGCTAACTCTAGTGGCAATGGAAGAATGACTTCTACCCCATAAACAAGTTCAAAAGGAGACACCCCAATTTCTCTTTTGGGAGTCACTCTATCCGCCTAGAGGGTTTCATAGATCTTCTTATGCCATGTTTTTTGGTTGTTTTCTACAAGTTTTTTCATGATGTTTACCAAATTTTTATTTCTAGATTCAGCTTGACCATTCCCTTGAGGGAAATAATCAGATGAGTGACTGATCATGATGCCATACTCAAAGAAAAATCTTGTAATTTCTTGAGAAGAAAAGTATGCGGCATTATCCATAACTAACTTAATAGGCACACCAAATCTTACCATAATGTTTTCTTTGATAAACTCACATACTACTTCCAAAGTAGTTCTCTTGGTTTCTTTCACCTCCACCCATTTTGTGAAGTAATCAATCACAGTGATTATGTAGGTATGACCTACACTAGATATGGGGTTTATAGGACTAATAAAATCAAGACCTCATTGCTGAAAAGGACCTTCAATTATCACTTGTCTCAGAGGTAGTGTTGCTAACTATGGCTTTCCAGTAAATATTTTGCATTTCTCACACCTTGCTACCCAATGGTATGCATCTCTAAACATTCTTGGCTAGTAATAACATTGTCTCAAAATCTTGAATGCAGTGACTGATGAGGAGAAGTTTCCCCCGCAAGCTTCATCATGAAACACCTTTAACTTCTCTTGCTATTGTCTATCGACACATCGGAGGAAAGTTCCATCTATAGATCTCTTATACAATCTATCCTCCCAGATTACATATTTCGAAGCTTTTATTTTTAGATCCCTTATTTTCTTTGAATTTAACCCTTCAAGGTATTCACCATATGTCAGGAAATACAGGATATTTTCAAACCAAGTGTCCTGCATACTCACTGCCAAAACTAAGTGTACAGCTTCTGGATCTTCATCTATTTGGTTTTCCACCATTGCCTTGCATAGTGCATTTTCTCTCAATAGCTTGGTGGGCTTGATCTCTATGTCATATTATTGCCTTGCATAGTGCATTTTCTCTCAATAGCTTGGTGGGCTTGATCTCTATGTCATATTATTGGGTTTATAGCTACCCATGCTCCTCTGTTGTTACATCCTACATCCTGTTGAGTCAAAATGCTTTTCACTGTAATATCAGGCACATACACAAGAGAGTGTGAGTGTAGAATATAGAATCTGAAATTCTTTACAACTGTGAAAGTGTGCTTTTCAGTCTGAGGGTATCTCAACTCATTATTTTTCAAAGTTTTTCCCATAAAAGCAATGGGAGCTTTAATTCCCTCCGCATTCTCCTGCATGAAGATGGTTGATAGAGTATGTTTAGAAGAATAACAATAAATTATGAAATCTTTCTTGTAATCTGGGTGACATAACATAGGAGCTTTGGATATGGATTTCTTGATGTTTTTGAAAGCTTTCTTACTGGGGTAATTCCACTTGAATCTCACATTTTCCTTCATCATGTCAACTATGCATTTGGTAATCTCAGAAAAATCTGGAATGAATCTCCTGAGAAAGTTTACCTCTCCAAAAAATGATTTCACTCCAGTTTTGTTCACAGGTAAGCTCAATTCTTGGATGGCTCTTACTCTTTCTAGGTTGATCCTTATGCCTTCTTGGGAGACAATGTGACCCAAAAATCTCCCCTCAGTTACACAAAAAATTGACTTCTTGGGATTCAATGAAATCCTGTCTTCCTGACACCTTTGAAATACTCTCCTTAAGTCATTTATGTGGTCTACTCTTTTCCTAGAAAATATAGTAAGATCATCTAGATATATACCAATGATACCAATGATTTTGTTCTTCATGTCACTAAAGGAAAGGTCCATGACTCTCTGAAAGGTAGCCTTGATGCTGATTAACCCGAAGGGCATTCTGTGATATACGAAGGTGCCCCATGGAGTAGTGAAAGCCATTTTTTGCTGGTCTACCTTCTCAACTTCTATCTGATTATACCCCAAGAAGCCATCTAACATAGACATGATTTTAGCTCCAACCATGATTTGCAAGAGATGATCCATGTTGGGAAGAGAATAATTTTCTTTCAAAGAAGATTGATTAAGGTTTCTAAACTCTACACAGATTCTTATTTCTCAATTCTTCTTCCTCACAGGCACTATATTCACCACCTAGGTAGAATGATGGATCGGGTATATGATCTTTTATTTGAGCATTTTATCAACCTCCCTAAATACTCCATCTGCAACTTTGGGATTGTAGTTCCTTTCCTTATGCCTAAATGGAGTAGCTTCGAGTTTTAAGGGAATCTGGTGTTTGAATTTCCCATTCATAAAACTCTTCAAATCTTCATAACTCCAAGTGAAAACATCTTGGTATTCCAGGAAGAATCTCCTGGCCTCATTCCTTTCTTCTTCAATACAACATTTCCCAATGTTGATCATCTTGGGGTCTTTCTCAGTCCTGATGTTCATTGCCTCATATTTGCCAGTGGTAGGACCTCTTTTGATTCTTTTCTTCTTTACAATGGTGTCATGCCTATTGAAAAGCTTCTCACGCGTGACCAAATGGGGAGGAATGATATTACCTTGTAACTAAATGATGTCTAACTTATTCTTCCTTTTGTTGTCTTGTCAGTCTCTTTCAGTTCTGTTAGGGACATTCTTATGGAAGTCACCTCCGCTTTCCAAAAAGAGAAGGAGATTCTAATCATCTTCGAACACTTGTCAATCTTCTACATTATCAGGCACAGATGGTCAATATACAATCTCCACTTGGTACTTCTTATCTTTGAATTTTGGGTGAGGGTGGAGTAGCAAAGCTGACATGACCAAGGAGTCTACCTTGGAGTTTAATTCTCTCGGCACAGATTCAATAAAAATGCATCCTCTACCTCTATTTCATCCCATACTCTATTTCTATAATTTTTTATCTGTGATTTTTTACAGAGTATTGATTCTTGACTTAGTGCACGATTATCTCAGCATCACCACGAGCTCTCAAGATCTTCACACCCTTTTCCTTTGTAGAAATAATCCCTAATAGGAGTGCTTCATACTCAGCAGTATTGTTGGTGTTCCTAAACTCCAATTTATAAGCCATAGGCTCACATACTCCATCTGGTGATATCAAGACCACACCCGCACCAGATCCTGACAATGTGCAACTGCTATCAAATTCAAGAGTCCAAATATGTGGTGGCATTTCTTTCTGCGTAAAAATTCTTTTCCTCTTCTCCAGGTTCCATTTCCTCATCATGATCATCAGTAAACAACATATAGTTACCAAATTCCAATTCTTGTACGTAATTTGGGCTTTAGGGTCATCAGATTTCAGTACTGTAAACTTAGCTTTCTCCTCTGGGACCAGTTTAATCTTTTTATTGCCCACTAAGATTGAAGCTTGAGACCAATCTAGCTTTATCTCCCCTCAAAGATCTCTGCAAAAAATCCTTCTTAACAGTAAACCGTAACTAGTAGGTATATCAACAACAAGGATTGGTAGCAACATCTTCTTCTCAGGGTGTGCCGCCAAGGCCACTTAAGCATCTTTAATTTGACCAACCAGGGGTACTTTCTTGGAATCCATAGAGTAACATATACCATGGGCTTTAGTGAGGGTAAGTCCTAGAGCTTTAGCTACAGTTGATGGCATGACATTATCTGAGGCTCTAGATTATATTATGCAATTGCTTTACTTGCAACCATTAATATATAATGACACATAGAATGGCTCAGGCTTTTGGCTTGGGAAAGTAACCAAAATAGAAGGTTCCCCTATTTATTTGGTTCTACAAATATAGCCTCATTTTCTACGGTAGTCATGACATTTTGGTTTAACTCTGGATTCCCTTCTTTACAGTAATCTACTAGCTTTTGCAGTTCTATGGGATTAGACTTAAGGTAGTCTATAGGAGAAATCTGAATTCTTGAATCTCTATAGAATTGAATAATGTCAAAGGATTTTTTCTACTTACCTGGTTGTAGAATTCCCACTCCTTGATTGGCCTCCTTAGAATAGGAGGTAGATGCCTCATTATTTTTAAGTGGAGGTGTTGAAGCAGGGATTTTATCCTTCTGACTTTGGGTCAATACTGTATAAGAGGTCCTTTCTATGGTAGCATAACATGTTGCTTCTTTCTCTGAATCTGATTCATACTCTAAATATAAGTTTTTAGAGTTGCCATGCGAGTATGAATTTGGTTCAGCTATGGACACCCCAACATTCCACTCATCAGTCTGATGCATTTTCCAAGCATGAGCTACATCAGGGCAGCTTTCTCCGTCATGATCTGTAGTTAGGTGGAAGGCACACATGTTTCCTTTTTTAGGAGGAGTTTCTATAGCTAGCCTCTATGGTGGAGCAGTTAACTGTAATCCTTTTCCATTAGCATTCCTCCCCTTTTTTTTCTCCCAGGGTGCTCTTGAAAGTTTTTCTGGTAGGGATTATTAAATCTAGGAAGTTGCCTCTTTAAGGCAATAAATTCATTGGACAATTTTTGAATCATCTCATCTGATGATGTAGTATTACTACTACTAGCTCTAGATTGTATCTCTCTCTTCCATTTCCCAGATGAGATCATATGGTCTTGAATTTCTACAACAGTTCTTTGTGTGGCATCCAAATTTGCAGGCTTAACTCTTCTTAGATTATAATTGAGGTTTGGTGGCATAGCGCTTATGAAGAATGTTTTCAAATTTCCCATCGTAGGCCTATCAAATTCTAGAATACGATTTACAAGCTTTTTGAATTTAGCTATAAAATCCCTCATACTGATAGAGGGTTCTTTCTTGATGGAAGTTAATTGCGTTAATAGGGAATGCTCATCTTCAGTATTTTTAAACCTTCTTTCAAAGGCAACTCTCATGGAAGCCCAATCTGTGATATAATAATTAGGTAAATGGTGAAACCAATCCGTAGCACCCTCAACAAGGGTCTCAATAAATAATCTAACGGCCACATCCTCCTCTCGTACTACTAGGATATTGACTGAATCAAACAATGTGGCAATTTTTTCATCTGTGGATACTTTCTCATCTCCAAAAAATTTGGGAAAGTTATTTCTAGATCCTGAAGGAAGAGGATTATATGCTGCTAATTGTAGAGGTTTGACTATGGTGGCCCAAGGAAGTGCCATAGCTACTTGGGGTAGATAGGGTGTTAGGTTGATAATAGGAGGGGCAACTACTCTGTGTAAAGTTAACACTTGGTAGGTGGTGGATAACTGAGTAGTTTTTTTAGGAGGTGAAGAAGGTCTACTCTGGCTCCTTGTAGTTCTATTTCCTTGGTGAGGTACTTCTAAAATAGAAAAGTTAATATTTTCAAGTATCTCAAAGACTGGGTCTGTGCTAGCTTCTTTCCTTGTACTCCTGAGAAACCTTTCAGGCTCTAGGTTTTCAACTAATTATGTGGCCTAGCTTCATGCTCTCCTTAGCATTGTGCCCTTCTTATATTTCTCCTCTAGATGTATCCTTCAAGTGCTTCTTCTCTAGGTTCTTCTTGCTCTAGAACTTGACTGGCATTTCTATAATACTCGGTCCTTTTTCTATATCTCCAAGAAAAAATATTTAGTGAGGAAATGAGATCCTCTTGATCATCTTGGATTCTAAGGTTTTGTTGGAGCACAGGAATTATGTTCTCATGGGGAAGCACCATCTTTCCTCATGATATGCTTCTGGTATAATGACTGTTTGTATCCCCAGTAGAGTCGCCAAAAATATGTTGGTAAATAGATTATTCTTCTTTGTTATAACTCTAAGATGCCCAAATATGAAGAAATAATTGATTACAACAGTTGGAAAATTTTTATTTAAAAACTAATTTCCCTCTGAATTTAAAGGTATAGCTCCCTTATATGAATGATTTTTAGTGAATCTTGATGTTTCCTAATGTAACAGGGGTATATTCTTGACCCAATAATATAAGAGGTAAACCATGCTAAACCTAGATAGGAAATAGCTTAGGTAGGATAAATTCAACTCTAAATCTAGCCAATTCTAAGATTTCATCAATTAGATTAACCCCCAAAATTGGTAATGCATGAACTTCTACTAAAAATGCAGATGCAAAATAAAGATTAATAATGAAATGAAAATGAATCAATCTATATCACAAAAATGTTTCCCAACTCAGGATAACAACATATCTTCCCCTAAATTAACTGTATCAAATCATAATACATAAATCTTATTCAAATACGTATTGTAAATCTAACTTCAAAGAAACATTCAAATTCAAAAAAAAGATAAATGAAATGCAATGGAATGAAATGGTATTCAGACACACAATTGACTCAGCAAAATGCTATCTTTCACACCAAAATTTAGCCAACCTTTGTATTGATTTTTGAAATAATACATATAGAGTCCCAGATTGGACCGTTACAAAAAGGGGTAAGCGAAACGGTTCAACTTCCCCAACTAGAAATTATACCCAAAGGTTTATCCATTACAATATTAATAAAAATAGTACAAGAGGGAATCTAGCTAAGCATCAATTTTCTTCCCCTTGTTTAATTTGGCCCTATGGGCTATGACAACAATGATGACTTGGATGAGCTCTTCATACTTTCTGATGTAGATGTTGGTATATCGGATGAGCCACCTAGAATGTTCTTTGGCTAGAGTCTTGATTGCATCTATCCAGTCTTTAAGTTCTTTCATAGCTCTTAAGATACATCCACTCAATTGCTGGAGTTCTGGGATCTTATCTAAATGAGAGGAAGACTAGTCTGCTAGATTATGCAGATAATCAGAGAATGACTTATGCATGTTGGTCACTCTGATCAGTTCTTTGTCCTGACCACTTGTTTGTGGTTCTACATGGAGCCCCAAGAGGAGTTTAAAATCTTTTTTTTGCTCTTCTTTGACCTTGACACTAGTCTATTACAATCTAGCCTTCGTTTGGATGATCATTTTGATCTTGAACTCCAGACTTTGAATCCATTCGATCAAAGGCTCATCTCCCTTTTGTAAAATCTTAGCCTTGAGTGACTCCTTAATCTTCATCTTTACTGCCACATGTAGCATCACTATGCATTCCTGACACTTCACTCTTTCTTCTGTGAGGGTCTATATATTTTTACCAATATTATTGCTCTCAACTTCCAACCTTAGAAGAGCATTACCCAATTGCTTGATAACTACTAATCCTTCAGACTCTAGCCTCTTGATCCATCTTTTTCCAATTTGTCCAAAATGTCGATCTTCTTGCAGCTTAGCTATGATGGCTTAGTTTTCCACAGCACTAGGATCAAAGGTGGTTTGGGTGCTTGGAATGCTTGCAATTGAAGTGAGGAGTTGTCTGATGAAGTTGGTTAGCTCAACCACTTCAGCCATAAGTTGAACCTTGGTAGTCTTGAGCTCCTTGAGTTCTTCCTCTATCACCACATTAGTAGATTTCCATCAATCCACCTTGGTGTCATGATGAGCCAACCCCATATCAAATGACTACAACTGAAAGTCTAAAGCATTCATATATTTGAATCTACCTTCCTTAGTTGGCTTGGCCACTTCCATAGTGAAGTGCCCAGTCTCAGGGTCATGACCCAGAGTAGACATTGTCTTTACTTTCTTCTACTTTCTCATAGTGGCCTTGGGCTGAAGGGCCCATGACAGAGTGTCTTAGCTAGAATTTCCTTCTTCCACCCTCTTCCTCTTGCATTCTAGAGTATTTTCTATCCATGACTCTATGATGCTAACTTTGTTGGGAGAAACCAACTCCTTAATGAACAACTTCCTTATGACTGGGGGAGTAGCTTTTGGTCTAGAAGTAAATGGGTTCACTAAAGTAGGGGAAGAGGAGATTAATTTGACAACTTGCACAACCTCCTGTTGCTTCCTGGCCTCTGTATCTGATTCTGTAGTGGAGGTACTGGAGCTATCCTCTCCTACTTCGACTATAATAGGGGATCCTCACCTTGGAGTCTCTTGGGTAGAGATCCCAACATAAGTATCCATAGCAATATCTTTAACTGGCCATTTGGGCTCTGCAGCTTAAGTGAGGTCAACTATAGGTTTGACTAGGTCTGTAGAGACTGCTTCTTCATTTTCTCCAATGTCTAGAAGATGGCCTTCTCCACAAGTCTTCTCTAATGAGATTTCCTTCTCAAGAGGTTCATTTCCTCTCCTCTCTCCGGCTGGGCTGATCCTTTAGCAATGGTTGGAATAGTTGTCGATGACATTGCTGCAATGGTAGAAGTATCCTTTACCGGGGTTCGCTAAGTGGGAGGCTTTCTTTCTGACCTCTTCCTTTGACCTGTAGTCCACTCAACCCATTGTTCTATCCTTTTGAAAATGCCACCCATTAGAGTCTACAAGTCACTGATGGGAGTGAACTTTATCTTCTCTAGATATGTATTATCATACATGTGGTTTCCATTGTCTTCTAGCCCCTCCACTACAAGAATAACTTTGAACCTTTTACTTTGTTTAATAGTTAACCGGGCGTAGAACCTTTCCCTACTCTCCAAATCATCTTTACAATTGGCCTGATAGTCTTTAATATCATTGAAATGATGAATAGAATGGCTCATTTGCAAGACATCTCTGGCATAATTCACTGGATTGTACTACAGCCTCAGGACATCATAGGTTTCCAAAGAAAACCTCATCAAGAATGTCTTTAGAACATTCTTCACCTCTCACCAGGATGCACAACTATAATCTCTGATAGTCATGGGGAAGTCGTAGCCCTTCTTCCTAGTGCTTGCCTCATCACCTTGATTAGCATGATCATATTGGTAGGATACCTCAGAAAATTCAAAGTGAATTCATCAAAACCTGCAAGATGAAGGTATGATAAATCTCCGAATTGAATAACATAGCATCCGAATTGGCTGATAAAAGTCATGAATTCAAGAAAATCTCCTCTCTAGACAAACTTGTAGTTCCCTAAATAGTCTCATTGTAAACACATCATTAACTCTAAGATAATCAGCATAGCTTTTATGTAGTTGTAAACAAGGAAAAAATTCATAGCTCTTTACATCCTTTGGAAATTCCTCTAACCTAGGAATCCCTGGCCAAATTTTAATTGTAGCCAAAATATACAAGAGAACTGAGGACATGTAGAACTCATCTTGATGCTTAGCTCTATTTAGGGAATCTAACAGGTTCTAACTTACCATAAGGGCCCAATCAATGAAGTGATGTTGGGAGCAGATTACCTGAACAAAGAAGAAATGTCGCTCGACAAAATTAACGGCATCACTCTCACCTCTGATTCTGTGAAGTAATACTAGAATATCCACAATTTTTGGCTTCAGGTTTGTGCCATCTAATGTTTGGGAAAATTTCCCTTGGTGGTCTTTGGTTCTTGAAACCATGACTTCATGATCTCCTTCTTCCTCATGGTCATCTTTGCTGTATATTCAGAAACCGCCCGACTATAATTCATTTCTAAATACTCTGTTGGAGATTTGATTCTAAACAGTTGTTTGATTATATGTTTTTCATTGATGACAACATATAATACACATCAGTACTTCTGTATCTACTTATCCATATGATGACATGAAGACTTGTGTGAATAGATACATGTTGTTGACATGTTTATTATGCTATGTTTATACACACAGACCTAGATATAAAGTTTTAGTAAAGATATGTAATTCTATTATTGATAGTTATAGTTTTGGAGGAATAACGGTTTAAGGCCGACGCATGTAATGTGTTTATTGATTTGCACCTATCTTCAGGATATGCGTATGTATATTCATGATGAGTTATGAATTGTTGATATTAATCTAAAGGCGCCAAACATATTTCAAGAAGATTACAAAGTTATGGTTAAATTGGTGAAGCTGACTTAGTGAAGCAACGCGTCTATTTAGTTTACACTTGCACAGTTGTAAATATTCTTGCACACTTACTAGAGCTGACAAGGATGTTATGAATATTTTTCTAACAAGTTCCAGCATCGGCGCACAAAAGGAACTGATCAGACAAGCAGTGTCACAAATAGCAGTTCACCTTGTTGATACAGTGTGTATCAAATAACCAGAAGGTTGTAGCCTTCATCACTTGGACAGTGAGTCCACCACCCCTAATAGGGTTATTGTAAAATACTCCTAATAGGGTTAGACCCTTAACCAGGTCACTATACTACTGCATTGTAATGAACAACTCCTAACAGGGTTGGAAGATCTTTTAACAGGGATTACTATAAACAATATAGTTCTTTGTGGGTGCTAATTCCCACTAGGGTTTTTACCATTTGGTTTCCCCATAAAAAAATTGATGTGTTGTGTAATGTGTTATCTGAATGTGCATTTACTTTGTATCAATCTGGATTAATAAGTATAAGATAAAGTTGCTGATAACTGATTCACCCTCCCCTCTCAGTTATCCCTGAAGTATTCTAACATACTCCGCTTGTTCTGGGATACAAATAGAATTCTGGATGGACTCTCTATCAATAGAGATAAGAACCATTCCATTAGGCAAAATAATTTTCTTGGTTTCTAGGTTGTATCGAGCTATACATTCTTGAACCATCTCAGGAGCTTGAACTACTATAGGGAAACCGACAGCTTCGACTAAACCGCTCTCCTTAAGCTTCTTAGTAATAGGATGCATTTGATCCAACTTCAATCTATTTTGGAAGTTCTACATATCAAATAACTTCAATGAAGTGTCCAAGATCTTATGCCAGTTGGAGGTGATGCCATTCAATCTGTCAAATACCATAAATCTGGAAGCCATGCTTTGAATGATTTGATTTAGGATTAGGAAAACCTCTTAAACATGCATGGGCAAAGAATAACTAATATTAGAGGTTTCAAATTCAAACAATTTTGTCAACAAATGGTGGCTCATGTTTGCAACCTTTAACCAATTTTATAACTTTTGAATTCTTACCGTTTAGCGGCCAACTTCCCATGCCACATGAATGAAAATACCCCAACATTAATGAAAAAGTTAGTTATGAAGTAAAACAACATTATTTGAATTAATTACTTTGCTATTATGGGCCGTTGAGAAATGTATTTTCACTTTAGTAACCGCAACTGTAACTTTCCTGAGGTGGCAGAAAAATACTTTTCCACTTCTCTTTTGGGTGGAGAAATGCTTCAAGAGTGCTCTCTGTTCAAAAATCTGCTAAAGGAGAAATTTGGCTTGTCGGGGTGCCAAAATGACACGTGTTGATTTCATCTACCTTCTTTATATCTTGAATTCCTTATGAGATAGATTATTCCTTGAAATTACTTCATTTTAAAGGTTTGGCAGCAAACGCACTCCGCAGGTTGAAACCTGCTTGTTGGAGTTGTGGAGAAGCCATTTTTCATTTTTCGCCTATAAGCTTACACCTTAAAAAATTTCCTCACTCAATCATTCCCTTTTCTTGAAATAGGTTCGATCTGAATGCCCAAAGCTTTCTTATTCCCAAATTTCTCATTTTCAACCTTTATTGACCTCTGATACTCTTAGGTTTCTTAATTGCGGAGAACGCACTCTGTAGGTGATATTCCGCCATGGCGAAGCTCGAAACCAATTTCCCACCAATGCTACAAAATGAAGAGGCATGGCTAAATACTTCAACTACATATAAGACTAATGTTAGAATTATTTGAACCATGGCCTTTACTGGATTGGGAACTTAACCTACCCAATGAAAACATTATCTCAAATACAGATTCCCTCCGGCTCACAAAAGAAAGGTCAAATTTTAGAAATCTAATAAAGGTCTCCTAACTTAAGGGGATAGCTAGACTTAGACTTAGGACTCACATGAAGCTTTCAAGACCACTACTACACATCAAACATCCACTTTTTTATAAAGGTATGCAGACCAAAAGTTGGGCAACATGTTCCTTTGTAAAAAATAGATTAAATTTTTTGTACCTCTCAAATCCATTCTAGAATCTGCTAGAATTCAGGTTATAGTTTCAAGATATCAAATATTTAATTATAGGTATTTCTAAGATCTCATCTATCCATTATTCAGATCTTAAGTAGTACATATTCTGCTTTTATTCTAATTGTATATAAATCTTTCCTAATTTGTATTTCTCATCTCCTTATCATTTCCTATTTCAACAATATATATCTAGTGAAGGATCATTGACCGATTTAGCACTAAGGACCTTCCTATCCTATTAGGACATCTTCCTTCCAAATGTGCAATCTTTAAAAGGAGAAGTAATCTACCTCTTTGCATTGCTTCCCTTTTCCCATTATAAAATATGATATTATAATTGTATTATTTCCTAACAATTCTACTAAGAAATGTGTGACAAGATTATGATGTGGGAAAAAGAACATTATTGAAAATTAACTTCTATGTCTTGGGCGTCCTAAAATAATTTAATTATGTTGATTCTTAAACAAGACAATAAATTCAAATAAATAATTTCTTTGAAATAAACTATTTGATGTGTATTAATTTATTTGGCTATGTGATTATAATTTTATTTATTTATTTGAAAATAATTTTTTTTTAATTTGAGTAAAACATACTTTTACAGGACTCTAAAACACTTTACAGAAATAGCCTACCATCAATAGAGGATAAACATACAAACACTAACTACAAAACAACATGAAACCAAAATAGGGTCGAAAACCCACAAAATTACTAAAGATGTTTTAGGACGTTTTCAACCTTGACATTTTTAGGAATATCATTCTCATTAGTGTCTATAACATAATGAACTATGTGGGTTTGTTACTGATGTAGAGCATCTTGCAAACCACATCAACTTCTTAGGATCTTGATGATCCAATATCCTTTCACTAAGATGAACAACTTGTTAGAGGAAAATAACGTTTCTAACTCATGAAATAATTGAAACATATAATATGGTTTAGGTTTCTCAATCATATCAAGAAGAACATTCAACCTTTTAGGTTCCATCAAAATAATATCAGCAATCTACATTTAGAATTAGAGATCTTCTCTTGTTCAACACAATACCTTCACTTTGTCCCATCACCATAACCTTTCATACACCATTCCATATTTGTCTAAAATATCTTAAAAACAATATGCCAACACAATACTGAATCATATATATCATCCAAGAAAATAATAATTGTCTTTATGTTTCAAGGAAACAACAATCTCATTTGAAACAATCACTGTCTCCAAGAAGATTAGTACTGATTACTATCCTTTACTATTCATATTTAACCAAACATTTAACCAAAAAAAAATAGGAATGTAAACCCACTCTTAAAAGTGTGATAATTCATGGATAAATCAGTTTCCAACCATTGATCACCCTTTTTGATAAGAATCAAATCAAGTAACTAAAATCTGCTATGACTGTGTGACTGTTATTGACATTTTAGATACCTGATATTCTGTTATTCACAACTTTTGCTTTAGATCTTAACTCAAAAATCGCTCTGGTGGAGGCTTTCAAAACTAGTCCCTTTCAAATATATCCAAAGATGAATACAATTGAATGGCTAAATCAAACATTGTGTCTCTCGAACAGAGACCCATTTTTCAATCAACACAAAACTCAGAAAATCCATCTTTATGCTGATAGGGCATCCACTTACATGCTCAATACATTAACAATACTCATGAAACCAAATTAATTTAAAAGGTATGTGAATATAATAACAAAATATCCAATAATGATATAAAAATATCCAAGAATGATATTTTGTTGTCAGTTATATTTAAAGTTATCAAGAAAACCTTCCAGAGTACCCTGTTAAAGAGGGTTTCAGAGCAGTTCTGAGAAAATGCATTAAATATTTCCTTAAAATTCATGTACCATTATCAAAGGGATTAAAAATATTTTATACTCATTACTGTAACATCTTCAATCAACTAAAAGACCCAATCAATCCATTTTCATGTATAAAAATTCAATATATAGCAATGAAATACACAGTTGTGGGAACTGTTAATGGTTTACACACAAAATACAAAACTTGCACTGAGATTATTAATAAAAAATACTATATAGATCATATTAGGGAATTCATAAATTCTTCCTCATTCATAATTCCTTGGAGATCTCCTTTGGATGGAGCACAAAACCTTCATGACTATCACCACGAATGGTGACAGTCAGGATTACATCTATTGCTGCTACACAAACTTCTTCAACTTGAACACCAACTTGAATTCGACCAATACATGCCTTTTATAATGACCGTGAAATTTATAAAAAACTTAACCACCCTTTAGACCAATTAATTACTCTTAAAAACATTTTGTTGCATCTTTTTCCAACTTTTACAAAGTTGCATTTTATAACTTTTGGAGCAATTTTTACAATTTCAACCAAATGACCTTATAGCTTTGTCAAATCTCCCTAAACATGTTGAAATGGATTATTAATGATTTTTTACCAGATTTTAACCTTTTCAAGGGTTTATTTGCATCATTTGACCTATTTGACAAATTAGGCCCACAACTAGGACTTTTAGGGACACTTTTACATCTTTGGCTTTCAAAGCCTTGCAAATTGTTTCAAATGGACTCAAAATAACTTTATAAATGCAAATATGAATTAAATGAAAAATTGAATGATATATGACCTCCCAATCCACCTTTGTGCTAGGTTCTCCTGCACCAATTACATATTAACTTTAACCTAGCTATAAATTCTAGCTAACGAACCTTGTATAGAAATTAAGCCAAAATTGTGTTGATCATCAACAACATGCTTATCCTAATCAGGCCTAGTTGTACTAGAAGATAGATCTTTTCTCTTTTTCATTGTATAGTTATCTATTAGTGCTCAAGCTTTCTCATTCAACATTTTTAGAACATTAGTGTCACTTTTCATTATCATCCTGCTAAGTACATCCATAGCTCTAATATTTTCATGAATGTTTCCTATGATCTCCTCTAACATTCTATTTTTATCATCTTTCTCGATATTTTTTGTCTTGACATTACTAGAGAATTCTTGGATAAGGAAACTAATATCATTTGATTTATCCATGTAAAATCCCTAGTTCATGTTATATTGTCAATAATTCAATTTATTTTTAAGGGAATAAACATATAATTTTGGAAAAATTTCTTTATGCTGAGTCACATCTAATCGAGAGATCTAACTCACAAGAGCTTTCTTGCTCTTCTCAAGGCCTGTCTTATGACCTTACTAGGGTAATTATCTCTACCATAAAAGCAAGACACTCCTATGGTCCCACTACTCCAACTAGATCTCTCCACCAACTTCTAACTCTCCTCAGTCCTTGTCTACTCAACTGTGCATCCATAGGCTCAATTCATGTGCCTATGCTCCCAAACGATTCTTGGAAATAGAAATAGGTGTTGGTGCAGGAGCACCTTAAGGTCTAGTAGAGATCCTCAAAAAAAAAAATCTTGTAGGTTGGTTTGGTGAACTACCAATTAATAAGGACTAAACATGAATTCCCAAGTGTATTTTGGGTGTGTCTAGAGGTAGGAGTGATGAGGGTTTGGTGTTTGATGTGATCAAATAGGATCTAGGGGTCTAAGTCCTAGAAAGTCAACCAAAAGGTCAAAGGTTGACCAAAACTCCAAAATGGAGTGGCAATAATGATTATGATGTTTTTGGATGTTTTAAGGTCATATTAAGTGGTTTAGGATTGAGTTGGGCCATTGGAAGTAAAAGTTTTCCATTTGTGCAAAAGATGTAAAAGTTGCTCATGACAACATTTCCTAAAAACTAGGAAAGGGATTTAATGGTGCCCAAATCCTGACATGAGGGTCAAAACATGTGGGAATATGATATATAAGGTGGATAAAACCCTAAAATTATAGTTAGTGATCTTTGTGTATGGATTATGTGATGATAAGGAAATTTACTATATTTTTTTAGTAGAGTCATCATCTAGTACTCTAATGGATTGAATGGTGTGAATTAAGTCATTGAGAAATTTGTTTTGTGTTATGTACTTGATCTCTATGGCATTGATTTAGTAGTTTGTTACATTTCTTGGTTGTTTTGTAAATTTCTTTAATTCTACTAGTTCACTGTCCAGTTTTGGACCAGTTATGTAAATAATGGCTTTTCTTGGAGTTCCTCTGGTCTAAAATCCTATGAGCACTTGGAATCAATAAAATCACTCTATATATGTTGTAGATATGGTGTGTGGAGTATATGTGTATAGGGAAGGTATGAGAACAATGAGGCCCTAGGCGAGTACTGTGTATTCTGGCTAGGAAGTCTGAACAGTACAGAAGCAATAAAATTTGATTATGGATTGGTGTGTTCCAATCAATAGTGGAGTAGGGTAGGGGCATGTATCTTAGACATGTGGATGCAAGGAAGAGTCTAGAGGAGGTAAATATAGAACCTATTGAAAACTAAGAAGCCAAATCAGTGTATAGGCCCTAAGAACCCTTAAAAATAGGGGTTTGGTTAAAGTCCTATGTATGGATAGGGTGGGCGTCTAAACCTTGAAAATATTAGAGCTTAGGTTGGACCTACAAAGAATCCATAGTTTATTCATTAGTTTTTTAAGGGATTTTTTTAGTAAATCCAAGATTATAGTGTGTAGGAGGGATAATTAGGCCTAAAAGGCTAAAAGGCCTAAAATCTTGAAAACCAAGAACCCATTTGAAACCTAATGAAGGGTTCCATAAAAATGGATCAGGTTTAGTTGAAAGTGACCTAGGTATGGTTAGGAATCCCATTCCTATTGATAAGGTTATATTGCAAAGGAAATGGTGAAGGTAATCCTATGGGTGCATAGTGGAATGGCAAAGGAATTCAATGGAGTTTGAAGTTGGTGGATAGTGTTAAAGGAGATAGGGGATCATAGTGTTGTCCTATGGATAGGGTAGGGAAGAATACCCTAAGAATATCAAAGAAAAGGTCTTGGTGAGAGCAAGAAAGCTCTTAGGATTTAGGACTCCCCATCAAATTTGTATCAAAGCCATTGAAAGGCTTGGGAAAAGATCTGTGTCTGCCAGAGTGAAGTGAATCCATCAAAGAAAGCAACATGGTTACTAATGCAAAGTTGGCAAGGGACTTTTCAGATCAGCAAGTCAAGAATAGACTTCTTGAAGAAGATATGGAGGAGATGAAGGTAAAGTTGGCAGAAGTTGCAGAGGAAACAAACAAGATGAAAGAACAAATGGTAGAAGAGAAAGATAAGGGAAAGAGTCAAGTTTAAGAGGAGGTAGAACCAGAGCCTGATCCTCCTTTACCTTAGGAACCATTCCTCAAGGCCCTCAAGGCATTAAGTGGCAAGGCACTAGAAGGAATTCCAATATTCTCTGAAAAGATGGATGCAAAGTTGGTTATGGAATGGATTGAGGGAATGGAAAACCATTTTTAATGTGATGGTATCATAGAGGAATAGAAGGTGAAGATAACCAAATCAAGGATAAGAGGACAAGAATTAACTTGGTGCAATTTTTTTCAAGAAGAAAGAGAAAGGGAAGGAAAGAATCCAATAGAAACTTGTAAAGATATGGTGGCTAAGGTGAAAGAGAACTACTTTCTAGAGGATTATGACATCCAACTGCATAAAAGAAGGAAGAATCTCATAAAAAAGGATCTAGATGTGGCATCTTATACCGAAGAGTTACAAAATCCATGCCTTAGATCAAGATTGCAAGAAGTGGAAAGCATCAAGGTTTCTCAATGGTATCAGATGGAACATACAAGAAGAGCTAAGCCTCTTCACTTTAACTTCTATCCATGGGTGTTTTCAAATGAACTTAAAGGTGGAAGAAAAACTCAGGAAGAGACAAGATTCTAACTCTAGGGGAAGAGTAAGAGGTAGAGACTCTAGAGGAGAACATAGAGGTGGTTCTAGTGGAAGGAACAATGACACCAGAAACCAAGGAGATTCTAGGGTTGCTAGAAAATTCCATGAGACTAGTGATAGAGGAGGATATAATAGAGGTAGAGTACTTGACAATGGTGGAAGACGTAGATTAGGTGGGCTTGGAAGGAGCTCAAATTTTTCTACCATGAAATGCTACTCTTGTGGCCAATTGGGTCATCCTTCTTTTAATGTCTAGATAAGCCAGCATCTTCACAAGGTGAGAAGAAGATTTCATATGAGCAAGAAGAGGATGTGACTAAACAATCAGAGGTTAGTTTGGATTCAGAGAAGAGAGAGAACCTCATGTGTAGGAGGATTATAATAAAATAACCTACAAGGGATGAACACAAGTAGAGACAATAATATAATAACCTAAAATGTCCTCAGTTCTCTTATAATACTTTAGAGTAAATTGTAAGATTCTTGGAAAAGTGTGTAGGGTCATAATTGAATCTAGATCTGGTGACAATGTGATCTCAAAGGAAGTAGTATAGTAGCTAAAAATAACTAGGATTCCTCATGTGTGCCCTTACAAAGTAACATGGTTGAAGAAGGGACAAAATATCTTGGTGAATGAACATGTGTGGGTTGAATTCTCTATTGGAAAGTGTCAAGATAGGATACTTTTTGATGTATTACCAATGGATGTATGCCATATGTCTCTTGGTAGAACATGATAGTATGGAGTAACTTATAAGATACAATCTTTGATAGAAGAGGAGACAGTGGAGAAGACAGACTCCAACATCCTAATAATGAGTGGAAAAGAATTCCTCAAGGATATGAAAGAGGAAGACGGTATTGGTTATGCAATTTTGATGAAACCAAAAGAGGAGGAGACATCCAAACAAACCCCTATGCCTACAGAGGTAAGAGAGTTGTTAGATAAGTTCCAAGAAATAATTTGTGAAGGGACTCTAGCTACATTACCCCCAAAAAGAGAGATCAGTCATCAAATTGACTTTGTGTTAGGGGCATCATTGCCAAACATGGTTGCATACAATTTGACACCAGAACAGAACAAAGAGATATCAAGGAAAGTTCAAGAGCTATTGGATCAAGGGTTGACCAGGAGGAGCATAAGCCCATGTGTTTTCCTAGTGGTTTTGGCTCCTACAAAGGGAGGTAAGTGGAGAATGTGTACTCATTCTAGGGCAATTAATAGGATAACTATTAGATATAGATTTCCTATTCCTAGAATAGAAGATTTAATGGATTGCTTTTTAGGTGCTATGTACTTTTCAAATATTGAGCTAAAAATTGGATATTGTAACACCCCAAAATTGGCACCTAATAATCCTAATCAATTTTGGTGCATTCCTTCAATTTTCTCATCTTCGAAGTCCTATTGTACTAGGCAAATTATTCTCCTAATTGACTTTAATTGACTAAGTTTCAAATGCAGAAAACCCAAATTTGCATAAATCTGACATTACATTTATTTCATAAATTCTCAATGATTATTATCTAAAAACCCCTATGATTAATTGATTTAATCCTAAAGTCTTAAGTTCTTTTAATTAAATCAATTCCACCCCCTTTAGCTAATATACATAAAAGGAATTGAAAGGTT
>MU226028.1:5067389-5081995 GCA_018584345.1 Thuja plicata
TTTAAATTATTGGATGAATTATCCTCAAAAAGGAATTCCATAATTCCATGTGAAAGGACACTTATGTGGCAATATTCACCCTTTTATTTAAATAATCTTTGCTTATTTGTCTCAAATGGAGAATGAATAGACAATTGTTTCTTTTCAAGAAACTCTTCACTCTGTTTCCATGGTTTTCTATAAATTGGACTTCTTTTCTTCATTAGAGAGAGGATTTTTGGAGAGCATCAATATTATAGGAAATTTATATTTGATTTTCATGTTTTAAGCTCAATTTGCATAATTAGTGTAAATTTCAATTGGAATTGAAGATGTTTTAGTTTTCATTTATGATTTATCTAACATCTCAATTTTTTGCTTTCAAGCTTTCTAGATTCATTGCAAGTTCAAATTCTAGCTTAAAAGCATTTCTTTCATAGATTACAAGCACTCTCATTTCTAGATTAGAAGCATTTGATTTCCTTAGATTAATTGCATTTTTCTTCCATAGCTTAGTTGCAATTCATTCTTAGACTAGTTGCAATTCATTTTCATAGCTTAATTGCTTCTCAATCCATAGATTAAGAGCATTTTCTCATAGACTAGTTGCAGATTTCTCATAGAATAATGGCAATTCTTCTCTTCTTGCATTCTTAAAATCCTCCATGTCAGCAATGGTCAGGTTGTTGGCTCTTGTTCTGATGGTAAAACTCAACATCCACAACTAATTAGGAGGCAACAAGTCGCCTCAATCGAATTTGCAGAACAAATAATTCATGTTTATCTTTGTGAATTGAGCAATTGTGTAAAGACTATGTTGTGTTTGTGTTGAATTTAGAGGTCTACATTCAGCATTCATACTCAAACTTGCATTGTCTCTTTGTCTTTGTCTTGTTTCTTATGTTTTGTACCTTGCGACACGATAGTCATATCTTAGCTGTTCTAGCCATACCTCCGACGATTCATGTCGGGTGCATCTCATACCTTGGTTGTTCTAGCCTATTATCTTGTCTTTTTCGATACCTTTAGAGACAGAGTTCTGAGTCAGATCTTAAGTTTCCTCTCATATTAGCTTTGTCTATGCCTGTTACGACTAGGAGCGATAATATCTTTCCTATACATGGTTCTGAAGTAGTTAAAAGTAAACCTTGCAATCAAGGCAAAGCTCATTCTGAACCAGTTATTCAAGTGGATAATCAAGAGGGATCATCACATTCCTTTTCCCCTTTTAGTGCGGACCCAATTCCGAATCTGAATCCAGTGCTTCTATTTTGTTCTAATCTGTTGTTTCAAGATCAACATCATCCATTTATCTCAAAGAAGCCATCTGTTTGGGTCGATCCTGTTAATGACCCTCACTACCTTAGTGATCCTTTTTCACATTCCAATCCTTTTGATTCACCAAAGAGAACATCGGCTATGAATTCTGACTCTCATACTGAAGGAGTGCATATGAAACAATCTCACGTTAACAACATGATGTCTCCTTTCGATTACACACAAGGTCATGACCAATCTCAACATGAACAAGGTCAAGAGCAACACCAAGGTCAAGACCAAACTCAAAGTATTTATGAAATTCTTGGCAATGACGATTACCCTATAACTCAGACTGATATAGACACAGCAAAGTCTAATAAAGCTCTTATTAAAATGATGGAGATACTCCTTGCGGAAGACAAAGAAAAATATTTCCTAGATCTAGCAAATCAAGGAGTAAAATTACCCATGAACTTCCAATTGGATACGCTTATCACTAAAGAAGAGAAAAATGAAGCCTCCAAGTTGCATAAGATAATTCATGACATGCAAGGACAACTCAGCCAACTTATGAAAGATAAGGACAAACCTACACAACAGTTCACAATGGAAAGTATATGTCCTTTTCCATTTGATAAGAGTATTGTTATGCAACCTTTTCCCAAAGGTGTAGACCTCCCAAAATATGACAAGTATCTAGGTACCTCTGATCCCTAGGATCATTTAAGAGAATTTGGTGCCTTGTCAATGGAGTTTATGCATTATCAAACATATTTGATGTGTCTTTTTCCATGAAGTTTAGGTGGGCCCGCTATGGAATGGTTCTCATGATTGCCCACAGGCATCAAAACTTTTGACAAAATTGCTAATCTTTTTATGCAACACTATTCTCATAATGTTCAACATCCTGTTAACATAAGGGATCTTTGAAACCTTAAATATAAGCAAGGGGAACCATTCTTGACATTTCTCCAAAGATGGAGAAAACTTTGCACAAAGTACCCTCACAAAATACCCAAGTCTGAGAAACTTGATATATTCTTGGATAATCTCACCCCTGACTTTGGGTATCAAGTCCAATTTCAAGGTCCCCTTAACTTTGATAGTATGATAAAATAGGCTGTGAGAATAGAAGCCTTCATGGTTAAAAAAAGGCGAATTGACTTTATATAAGGATAACAAGAAAAATTCGTCATCATCCAACAAAGACAAAGGTAAATTCCCCAATAAAAATAGAGATGTTGTGAATGATGGGGTGGTTGATAATGTGAATTCAACTTCTTTGAAACTGGTCTTTAATCTCACCGCGGGTATACAAGTGACCAAAGCTATCACAAAGGCTGCGACCAACACTCAACAACCCTCTAATTTTTCTGGCAACAAACCTTGGGTACCACGACCCAAGCATGAATTTACCCCTCTAGGAGAATCAATTGATGTGGTTTTCAAAACTTTGGTGCAAAATCAAATTCTTACTCTTTTGGAGAAACATTTATACGATCCACAACCAAGACCTCATTGGTGGAAAGAGAATGACTACTGTGATTACCATGAGAATAAAGGTCACAAGATTGCTATTTGTTACCAATTAAAACATAAAGTTCAAGACTTGATTGATGACTAGGTCATCGTTGTGGGGAATCATAACCAGAATTTGGATCATCAAGAATTCAAAGACCCCTTCCCTCATCATGAGAAAGGTGAATCCTCCAATGATCAGAATAATAATGCCAAAGTTATCTACGCCAATGCCACTTATGATATTGTGATCAACATGATTGAACCAATAGGAGTGGAATATTGCAATATATTTACCGGTAAGGGAAGTGGGAATGTTTTTAAACCTAGAACCCAGTTTGTCATAAGATGTCCTGATTCTCAATCTAAAACATCCCGAGATTGTGCAAACATTGTTACTCGATCTAACACTAGAATCACTATTAAGGGTCCTAACCCTCCTACTGCTACATTCATGCCAAAACAAACTGTGAATAAGACTATTGTCGGTTCTACCAACAAGACCGTGAAGGTGGTCCCTATGCCTCCTGCTACTGGTTATAGAATTCTTGACCAGATTCAAAGGATCAATGCTCAGATAACTATTTTTGAGCTATTAAAAATCTTGCCTGCTCATAGGCAAATTCTGGACAAAGCTCTCACCGAAGCTAATGTCCCCAAAGATATCAAATTGGATCAGTTTGAATCCATGGTGGGTCATTTGACCTCGCCGCATTACTTATCCTTCTTTGAAGAAGATGATCACTCAATTAGTCACCCACACAATGCTCCTCTTCACATAGAAGTCATGATAGGTAAATAATTAGTCTGCCGCATGCTCATTGATAATGGTGCTGGTCTTAATATTTGCTCCACTCATTTTCTTTCTCAACTAGGTTATGGCGAGGATCGCATAGATTCCCGCAAGAGAATTACCATAAAAGCTTATGATGAGGAAGAGAGAACATGTAAAGGTCTAGTTGTGCTACCCATTTGGGTTGGCCTAGTTCAAAGAAATGTCATATGTCAGGTGCTAGACCTTCCTCTTGCGTATAATATTTTACTAGGAAGACCGTGGATTCATGAGATACAAATAGTTCCTTCTACATACCATTAGTGTATCAAGTTTTATTTTCAAGGCACAGAGGTGACTGTTCCCACTAGCATGGGGTCTTCTTGTAATGCTCTCACTTAATCAGCCGATAGTCTTGTGCTGACTAATAGAGAATACACAGAACTCTGTGATGCCCAGCTCAAAGACATGGAACAGACACTAAAAATCATAGATATGGGCATGGGGGGATATCAAATGGAACCCGTGCTATCATTAGCGGCTCTTCCCCTATCTCCTAGGTCTTATGGGAGGCCTTTTGAACACAATAAATCTTCAATTACCCTTGAGGTAGTTTATGAGGGTACATTTGTAAGGGATAATACACCATTGGAAGATGAAGACAAGGAAAGAGCTATCAAAGCTTGGCTTTGTAAAGGAAAGAACATGACTAAACAAACTGCCCCAGCTCATAAATTAAATCCTAACAACAAGGGTCTTAAGATTATGAAATTTTTTGGGTACAAAGGAAGTGACCCTCTAGGTGTGAATGGCAATGGGTTAGTGGAACCTATTAAAGCTATAGGTCAAAAGACAAAAGATACCACTGGATTAGGTTTCAAAAAGGTTCTGCTTCATCTAGGAATCAATAAATTTGTGCCAAAAGTAGAGCCTACACAAGAACATGAAAGTACAACTACAGTTGACACTATACAAGACAACTTGGATGATGATTGTTATCCTTATCCCATCCCTCCAGACCTGGCAACATTCTTTCCTGAGCCAAATAAATTTGTACCACATACCTGTACTATAGAAACAGACAATGATTCTGATCAAACTACTCAATGTGAGACGCTCACTTATCAGAAATGGAAAGACTTACAAGACCCTAACTTCAAAGGATAAAGGTACATACCACCAGGCATTTGAGAATGGTGGACACAAGAATAGACTCATATTACAAGAACTCAAAAACATTCATGGTGCAAGTACCCAAGTCAAAGTTCAAATACAGACTCTCATGAGTATGAGTTTGATAGTTTGTTAGCAGGATCATGCAAAAGACCTCTTGACATGAGTGAGGAGTATAGTGAAAATCCTAATGAGTCTGAGTATATAGGTGTTGACATGTCTTCTACTTCAGTCATTAGATAACAAAAGGATTCAAACACACCTTTGGATGAGATCGGTCTAGATCCCCTCTTGCTAGTTAACACTTTCGATGATGACTATACTATGGACACACTTGAACCTGTCACATTCCTTTCCCTCCAACACCCTAAATTAATAGACTGGAATTCCTCTTCTTCATCCAGTGAAGTCCTTACATTCCAGAATGATTACACCTTAGCCTACTACCTTCATGCTATTGAGCCCATAATGTCCTCCACTAGTGAAGAAAGTGTCAACATGACTGAGGCTGACATCAAGTACCTTAGTCAAAAAATTAAAAGAAGAAAGAATAAGCGCTCTGATGGTGAAAACTACATTGTGGCAGTATCAGAGCCAAAAAAAGTAAAAATAAAAGACGTACCCGAAGGTGAAAACCTCTTTGAGGTGCCTGAGGGTGAGGTACTTGATGCGCTTTTGAGTCAATTTCAGGAATGCTCATCAGTGTTAATTGAACCTACTCTATCAATAAATCTGGGAATGGAAGAACATCCACATATCATTCATGTGGCCAAGTCATTATCTTCAGAGGAACTTAAGGAATTTACAGAGTTTTTCTAAGAGAAAAAGATAAATTTTGCATGGACATATTCTGACATGCCGGGTGTGGATCCTAACCTCATTATGCATCACTTATCAATATCACTAGGTGTGAAACCTGTCAAACAAAAACTTAGAAAGATGCATCCGCATGTAGCTTTATTGATCAAGGCAGAATTGGAAAAACTTCTGAAAGATGGATTCATCTGAGCGATTGATTATGCAGAGTGGATTTCTAATATAGTCCCAGTAACCAAACCTGACAAATCTATTAGGGCCTGCATGGAATTTAGAGATTTAAATTTGGCATGCCCAAAAGATGATTTTCCACTCCCCAATATTGACATGATCATGGATATGACAGTGGGATATGAGATGTATTCCTTAATGGATTACTTTTTTGGCTATAATCAGATCAAAATTGTGCCATAAGACCAAGAGAAAACAACTTTTACTTGTGGATGGGGTACATTTTGTTGGAATGTTATGCCCTTTGGTTTAAAGAATGTTGGGGCTACTTATCAAAGAGCTGTTACTACAATATTTCATGACATGATGCATAGGACAATGGAGGAATATGTGGATGATACACTTGCCAAGAGTATGGATAGAAAAACACATCTCACTGATCTAGGTCCTATACTAGATCATATGGAGAAATTCTTGTTGCGCCTAAACCCTAAGAAATGTGCATTTGGGGTTACTTCTAGAAAATTACTTGGCTACATTATTTCTGCAAAAGGAAGTGAGGTGGATTTGGAAAAGGTACAATCTATAATGGAAATGCCACCACCCCGTAATATCAGACAAATTAGGAGTCTTCAAGGTCGACTCCAATCTATCAGGAAGTTTATCTCGCAATTAGCTAACAAGTCACAACCTTTCACCAGAACCCTATATAAAGGTGTGACTTATGACTGGAACAAAGAGTGTGATCAAGGGTTTCAACAAATTAAATAGTATCTAGCTAATCCACCCATACTGATGCCTCCCATTAAGGGGAGGCCTCTGATCCTGTATATCTCATCGATAGAAACATCCCTGGGTGCTCTCTTGGCCCAAGAATATCCAAATCATAAAGAAAGAGTCATTTACTACATCAGTAGAACATTGGTCTCTTATGAAATGAATTATTCAGTAATTGAGAAGGCTTGTTTAGCAGTGGTGTTTTCTTCCCAGAAGTTATGACACTACATGTTGGCTCACACTATGAGGTTTATTGCAAAGATCGATCCATTGAAATACTTACTCAGTAAAGCTACCCTCACAGGTAGACTAGCTAAATGGGTCATGCTCCTTAGTGAGTTCAATATTGTATATGTTGAGAGAAAAGTTATTAAAGGACAGGCGATTATGGATCAATTGGTTGAAGAACCTCTTACAGATCACCAACCGTTAAAGATGGAATTTTTGGATGAGTCCATTATGCTTCTCACGCATCAAACATGGACAATGTTCTTTGATGGTCCGTTCACCCAACAGGGGTCAGAAGCTGGAATTTTGTTTATCACACCATAGTGATACTCATTGCCAAAGGCATATAAAATGATGTTCCCTTGTACCAATAACACCACCGAGTATGAAGCTCTGATAAATGGATTGAAGATTGCTATTGAATGGCAAGTGGATGAACTAAAAGTCTTTGGAGACTCACAACTAGTTATCAATCAAGTCAACAATACTTATCAAACCAAAGATGAAAAGTTGGTACCCTATAAAAGGATGGTTGACAGCCTTAACAATTATTTTGCACATGTCACTTTTTAGCAAGTTCCCTGGGTGGATAATAAAGCAGCTGATGCTATGGCTACTTTGGCCTCTATGTTGCAAATGCCAGAGAATGATTCCAGACACGAGTTCCTAGTGGAGACATTATGCTACCTTGCCTATGACTCTCCTGACTCCCAGATGGTCTGTTCAGTAATTAGACATGATTCATCTCATTACCACCACATATACTCCTATCTCCATAACCAAACTAGTCCTAAAACATATACTACAAATGAAAAATGACATCTAATCTGTAGTGCTTCACGGTACGTCATCGTAGCAAATGACTTGTATAGATAGGGTCTAGATGGTACCCTCCTTAGGTGTCTAGAACCTTATGAGTCTAAACATGCATTAGAAGAGGTACATGAAGGCATTTGTGGTTCTCACTCAAATTTCCTGACACTGGCTTGTAAGATTATTAGAGCTGGTTATTATTGGCCCAATATGGAGAAGGAAGCTATGCAGTTTGCCAAATCTTGTAAGCAATGTCAACTCCATGGAAACTTGATTCATGCTCCAGCTAAGGAACTCATTCCTTTTACTAGATTTTGGCCATTTCAACAATGGGATTTTGACTTAGTAGGTCAGATATATCCATCTTCCTCAAGAGCACACAAGTACATCATCACTGCTATAGATTATTTTACTAAATGGGTTGAGGCAGTGCCTCTCATTGTAGCTGATGGAAAATTTATAGCTTTGTTTATCTTAAACTACATTATTTGTAGATATGGTATACCTTCCTCTATTATCACTAATAATGGGGGATAGTTCAAGAATAAAGATCTGACAAATTTATGTGCTAAGTTCAAGATCATCCAACATTGGTCTTCCATTTATTAACCCCAGGGTAATGGGCAAGCTAAAGCTTCTAAAAAAACAATTCTCAAGATCTTGCACCGTATGGTACACATGTCTGGATGGGATTGGCACCTCCAGATAAATTTGGCTTTAAGGGCCTATCACACCAGTATCAAAATTCCAATAGGGGCCATGCCCTTTTCTTTAGTCTATGGCACAGATGTTGTACTTCCTATTGAGGTTGAGATTCCTACATTGCGAGTCTCTTTGAAAGGCATCATTACAGATGATGACATGAGAATATCTCGGCTTCAAGAGCTTGAGTTACTAGATGAATGTTGGAAGGTGGTGTTTGATCATCACAGAGCATACCAAAAGAGGATATCAAAGAGCTATAATAAGAAAGTCAGACCAAGAGACTTCCAAACAGGTGATCTTGTCCTAAGAGAGAATCCTAAAAATCAACAACAACACACTCAGAAATGGAAGTTTGAGCCCAACTAGCTTGGTCCTTATATCATTACTATAGTATTTGGGTACGACACTTATCAACTCTCCACTACAGAAGGTGAACCACTCAAAGAGCCCATGAACACTCTTCACCTGAAGAAATTCTATAGTTAATATATCTTCTGCATGCTCATGTACATACTTTATTTATGAGAAAATCCTAAAAATTGTAAAATGTCCTAAAAAAATGATCATCTTAGTGAAAACCTAGCAAATAGGTGCTTTGATGTATCTATTATCCTGGTGAAAACCTAGTAAATAGGTTCCTTGATAATATCAAAAAAAATAAAAAATACAAAAAATACAAAAAAAAATCAAAAAGAAGAAAAAAGAACAAAAAAATTGAAAAATTGAAAAAATCAAAAAAAGAGAAAAAGAGAAAAATGTGCCATTGATGAAAACCTGGTAAACAGGCGTCATGGTAGCAAAAATAGAATTTCTGCCAAGATGGTGAAAATCTTGGTAAATAGGCACCTCTTGTTTCACAATGCTTTATCTGTCACAGCATGTCTTGGCTTTCTTGCAGTTACTTTCCAGCTTTAGTTCACTTTCCTGCTTCAATTTGCTTTCCACGTTTAGTTCGCTTTCCTGCTTCAGTTTACTTTCCAGCTTTAGTTTTCTTTCCTGCTTTAGTGTGCATTTCACTCTCAGTCATCTTTGAGATTTTTCTCGACCTCACATGGATTGAAACTGGTCAACTTGGGGGCATGTTCCTGGTCTAGGGGGCATTATCTTATCTTTTGGAGTTCTTCTCCTCTTGCATTCGCCACAAGTGGATCTCACTGTGTCTACCTGCCAATGCCTTGTAGCACTTCATCTCTTCTTGAGACTCTCTTCTACATTAGTCACCAGTGGTCCTCACTACATCTTCCTTCTGATGCTTCAATCTTGTTATGCTTGAGAATCTCTTGTGACAGTAACCCGTGGTTCTCATTGAGTCTTCCTACTGTCGCTACCTTGATGAGATTTCTCACATCGTTTCACTACCTGTTTGCTCAGCTTCAATCCATTTGTTACTTGGGGGCATAGCTCCCCATTTTGATCACTCTTTGGTTTACACTTGAGTCAGTAATCTTGTTAGTCCTGAAGGACAGCTCTCTACTGGCACAAACTGGTGTTTCTCATCACCTTAATCGAACAGTGTTTTTCAACACTCTCTTTGGACATGTCTGTGTTTTTCAACACACTTCGGATATCTCACAATGTAAACATCTCTTGATAGAAATCAAACACAGTGCACTCATAAGCACAATGATTTTTTTCAACACCCTTAACATAAACACATTCGTAAACCTTGAAACATGCTGAGATATGATTGACTCTTTCGTAGTATGTTGTCTGTTCTTATGAATTTCATTGATATTTTCTTTGTCTACTGCTTGTTGGTGTGGTTTTGATGATCCAACAACGTCATATAAATAGGGTGTATGTGATAAGAGCTTCTGCATTAAGGTGGAAAAGCCTCACATCCCTCGATCTTGTTTATTTGTATGCCAAGGGGAGGTCGAAACTATCTCCTTGACTATTATTGTTGTGTTTGTTTACTTGTGAACTTTTACTATATCAAATTGGAAACAATGTTCAGGTCACTTTGGCTTTTGTACCTCGGTACTTATGTTTGTTTCCTATATTTTATCCGATGAAATTCATATTCATATTCTTATGGTCACAGCGGCACCAGTAAGGATTGTATTGACTCTGATGATCCAAAAGCACCCGATGATGATAAATATGATGAGTCCAACAACCAAAGTCCTAGGATTACATTTAGCTTAGGCTTGCATTTGCATTGTAGGCTTGCATTCGCATTTTAGGCTTGCATCATGGTAGTTTGATGCTCTCTTCATTATCTTCTCATTCTTCAAAGGTCCAGACACTCATGCAGTCAAGAAGAACCATGATGAAAGATGAACCTTTTGGCTAGTATTTGTTATATATTGTGAATTCCCTACATGAGATGATTAGTACCATTGCATTCATTGCATTCTATTCATTTTCAAGAAGTGTATTTTCATAAATTCATTTGCATACATATATCCATACACATGTGCATCCATTATAAGCATAACTCAAATCATACATAGCATTTATCCATCTAACATCTATCATAGCATTTTCATGCATCAATAAAACACGTACATGTGCATATTCATTCATTGCATACATTTCTAATCCATACATCTAAATCATATAGGAAATCATCTCATACATATTTAAAGCAATATATACACATGTACAATGATGCCAAAAAAAATGAGCTCATATATATATATATATATATATCGATCGGTCTGAATATACAAGGGTGTTATTCAAGCACAATAGGTCAAAATGGTGGTACAATATACATAATAACCTAACCACCTAGAGGAGGTGGAGGTGGGGGCATCCCCTGCTGCTATGGAGGTGGACCCTGTGGAGGTGGTCCTACTAGAGGTGGTCCTTGTGGAATAGCCCGAGTGCCAGCATACTCTGAAAAAGGTAGAATCTGATCTGCTGCCTCAGGAACTACAAGAGTATACACAACATAATAGTAGGCCGCCTATGCAGCCTCATATCTAATATCCAACTATTCTTTGGCCAGTGCCTCTCACAACTCTCAGACCTCCCGGTCCTGCTCTGATATCTAGGTATCTCTGATGACCACCTATGTATGAAGGTCATCATTCTCCCTCTGTGTCTGCTGCACTCTCTCTCTTACTCTATGGAGAGCCTCCTATAGCTGAGTCACCTATCCACCAGCTAGAGCATCAGTCAAAACTACATCGGCCATGATGGTATCATCACCCTACTCTATAGCTCTATCCTGGCTACCACTAGGCCTAGCACCTGTAGCTGATCCCATAGGCCTCACAGGGATAGTAGTCTAATGTGTACGTGGACGTACCACTCTATCCTGCTACTGTAGTGGCAGCTGCTATGGCTGCTGACCCTAAGGCTACTATCCTAGAGGAGGAACCTATTGTGCCTGCCGCTATGGTGGTGGCTGCACCACCTAAGGAATTTGGCCCACTGGAGATGTGAACCTAGGAAATGGATGTGCTAATAGCTGATTTTTGTATGCAGGTGTCACACCTGCATTTTTCACTGCTGCCATGTAATCCCATCGGGATGGTGGTACCCGAGCATCTATCATGCTACACCCCCTGTCAAGCTGCCTCTGCCAACCCTTCTTTGTCTCATCGATGAATTGGGCATACATGCAATACTCAAGCGATACATCCTAAGGCCTCCCAAACTGGCGCAACACATGTGTAAGTAGGAAATAATTAATCACTATGATGGTATGCCCTATAAGAGGATGCAAATAGAACATGTATGATAGCTAATGATGAGCATCATCCCAGACCTCAGTAGCTACCCACGGTCACCATATCACTGCAGCCATATCATCAATCTATGTGTGCCACTGCTCAGTCTTACCCATCGCAGGCTAGGTCATCAGACTGGTGTATCTGTACATATATGGCTCTAATGGCTACCGTGTATCATGAAAAATCAGCCTACATATAGGAAGGTGCTCCCAGGCCCAGATCTACAACACAACTACTCTTGCTACCATAGTGCAGGCACCCCAATACACAACCTTGTGTATCTCATGATACATCTATGTGAGTATGCACTTGCCCCATCCATACGTAACTATCGGCACATCTAGCATCTTCTAGAGCATAACACCCCAGCCACACTCCAAACTGTACTGACCATGATCTGGTACCAGATGACAGCTCAAAAATAATGCGAGAACAACTACCAAGGGGTAATCTCAGCCATATGTATGTATCAGCTCCTCCCAAGAGATAGCCCGACCCACCACCAACTGATCCTAAAAAATGGCTCTCAAATCCTACATACCATCTCTCGATTGCGTGCAGTACTCAACGCAAGCTCCATGGAATGACACTCTCAATATATGGTATATATCCTTCAGAGTCACCGTCATCTCTCCTTGTGGCAGATGAAAAGTATTCATCTCCAAATGGAAATGCTCAACCAGGGCCCCAAGTAATCCATGATTTACCTAAATATTAGGTACATCACGCAGATATGTCAATCCTAACCCATCAATGTGGGCCCCATCGGCGTCTGATAATCTCTACAGTAACTCACCCATGATAGAATGATGGGACCTAAAACCAATGTTTGGGAGATCGACTTGCAACACAAAAGGACAAAATTGGATCAGTACCTCAACAATGATGATTTTCAAAGAAAAATACAACAAATGTAGCTATGGAACTACTTAACATACAGTTCAACTGGTTGACTCTGCGATGCAAAAAAAAAAACAATTTTTTGGTTTTTGCCAATTTCCCATGTGAGAAAACTCTTTTCTTGCATGAGGAAACTCTGGTTTTGCGCGAGATATTTGGATTGCGCAAAGTGGGATGTGTTCTCGCATGAGATTCTTTGAATCTCACACAGCGCCCACACGATCTTTGCGCGAGCACTAGTGAGGTACCCACGCACGGAATCCCCAACCCGCATGAGGAAATAGTTTTCTCGCGTGAAGGGTGATCAAGCCCAGCATGAGGAAACTGTTTCCTCGTGTGACACTTGGTGAAACATGGTTTAAATGCTAAAAAAATCTCACTAACACTAAAGAATGATAATTTTTTGTAGAAATACAACATCCAGTTATGAATACTCACAGGTGCGTCATACTCCGCTGGTCGGTTGTGCCATCAGGTCCACTCAAATTGATGCATGTGCATAGGAATGCTCTTAATGTCAGCTAGAGCTCTCGCCATCTCTAAATTCAAAGGTGAATAATGATTTTAAAATGACCCCTCCAAGCCTTATATAGCCTTTGACCTAATTTTTCAAAGTGCTCCATTTTCCATGAAAATTGTACCCTTGGCTAATTGGACCATTCTGGATCCATTTTTGTGATTGAAATCAAAATCTAACACTCTTAAGTAGCTCAAAATCACATCTTAAAAATCTCAGGACCGACATGATTAGACGCTTGTGCAGTCAGTTTTCTGATGTTGGTTTCTTGTCAAGATTATCTCTTATCATCATTTTCTCAGATCCTGCAATCTTTTCATCAAAGTCAACTCTCATCAAATCTAGTCAACTGTGGTCAAATCTAATCAATAGGACCTCTTGATCTCTCTAAATTGATTATGTCCTCTCTTGATCTATCCTTTTCTGTGATTTCTCACTCTTATCTTTATGATGTGTCTTCTTTCGATTTCTCTCCTGAGGGGGCAAGATGATTGCATCATTGAATCTTTTTGCATTATTCTCAAATCAGTCCGATCTGAATCAAAACTCCCCATCGCTAGGGGCATCTCATCACTTGGGGCATATTTATTTTTTCATACCTTATGGTCAAAATTGGAAATTCCATGATCTTGAATCTTTTCATCTCGTCATCTATCTTGCTAGGTATCTGAGTAATCTAACTCGGATCCTCAAGGATCACGCTTCATTCTGGAGATAGTCCTAAATTGATCATCTTTTGAGATAGGTATTGGGGCAATCTAACCCTAAATCCTAAAGTTTGAGCCTTGTTCTAGGGACAGTCTTGTGAAAGATATCAATCTAACCAGTGTCTGGGAAATCTAACCTAGACATTGGGGGACTAAGCTTTGTTCTGGAGATGATTCTTGAAATCTCATTGGGTATTGGGGCAATCTAACCCTAATTCCTGAAAGTTACACTTTATTCTGAAGATGACTCTCAAAAACTCTTTACACCATTATCTAGGCAATCTAACCTAGATATTGGAAGGCTTACCTTTTTATTGGGGCAATCTAACCCTAATTTTGAAGATAGTCCTAGATCTTCATCAGCTCTTAGTGGACATTGGGGCAATCTAACCCCGATTCCGATCTTCACTTCAGACTATTCTTTGAATCAATGCACTGCTCACACATCAATTCAAACAGGGGAAAAATGTAACACCCCAAAATTGGCACCTAATAATCCTAATCAATTTTGGTGCATTCCTTCAATTTTCTCATCTTCAAAGTCCTATTGTACTAGGAAAATTCTTCTCCTAATTGACTTTAAT
>MU226028.1:5082393-5136690 GCA_018584345.1 Thuja plicata
CTCAATTTGCATAATTAGTGTAAATTTCAATTGGAATTGAAGATGTTTTAGTTTTCATTTATGATTTATCTAACATCTCAATTTTGTGCTTTCAAGCTTTCTAGATTCATTGCAAGTTCAAATTCTATCTTAAAAGCATTTCTTTCATAGATTACAAGCACTCTCATTTCTAGATTAGAAGCATTTTATTTCCTTAGATTAATTGCATTTTGCTTCTATAGCTTAGTTGCAATTCATTCTTAGACTAGTTGCAATTAATTTTCATAGCTTAATTGCTTCTCAATTCATAGATTAAGAGCATTTTCTCATAGACTAGTTGCAGATTTCTCATAGAATAATGACAATTCTTCTCTTCTTGCATTCTTAAAATCCTCCATGTTAGCAATGGTCAAGTTGTTGGCTCTCATTCTGAGGGTAAAACTCAACATCCACAACTAATTAGGAGGCAACAAGTCACCTCAATTGAATTTGTAGAACAAACAATTCATGTTTGTCTTTGTGAATTGAGTGATTGTGTAAAGACTATGTTTTGCTTGTGTTGAATTCAGAGGTCTACATTCAGCATACAAAAAATATTATCATATTAGATTGAAAGAGGGTGATCAGTAGAAGTCAGCCTTTAAAACCATAGAGGGTCTATATGAGTGGTTAGTAATGCCATTTGGGATTAAAAAAAACCTAGTACTTTTATGAAAGTGATGAATGAAGTCTTGAAATATTATATAGGGGAATTTGTAGTATTCTACATAGATGACATCCTCATTTTTAGTAAAACAAAGGAAGAGCATATGAAACACTTGGAACTTTTGTTGAAGAGGTTACGAGATGAGAAGCTCACCATAAATCTTGAGAAGAGCAAGTTTTTGAAACAAGAATTAGTCTACCTAGGATTTGTAGTATCCCAAGGTGACTTGAAGATGGACAAGATAAAAGTGGAATCCATATTAAGTTGGCCTACTCCTAAGATAGGTACTAAAGTAAGAATCTTCCATGGGTTAGCCCAATTCTATAGGAAGTTTGTTAGGAGATTTAGTGAAATTTGTGCACCTGTCCTTGATACTATCAAAGGAGGACTTAAAACAAAGTTTGTATGGACCAAGGAAGCTAATGAAGGATTTGACAAGTTGAAGAAAGAAATAGCCACCCAACCAATACTTGTTTTACCAAGGTTGGATAAACTATTTAGTGTGGAGTGTGATGCAAGAAATATTGAAGTGGATGCAGTCCTAAGTCAGGAAGGAAGACAAGTAGCCTTCTTTAGTGAGAGGCTTAATAAGTCTAAGTATAGATACTCATCCTATGATCTAGAACTCTGTGCATTGGTGCAATCTCTAAAGAAGTGGAGGCACTATTTTTTGCCAAAATAATTTGTATTATATACTGATAACCAGGCTTTGAGCTATATAAATACACAGGAGAAACTTATCTTGAGGCATATAAAATGGATGGAGTTTTTGTAGTCATACACTTTTACTACCAAGCATAAAAAGGGGGTGAATAACAAGGTAGAAGATGCCCTTTATGTAGGAGATTCAGTTGCAGAGTACAGGGATTGAAGGTTTCAAAGACCTTTATGTAGGAGATTTAGATTTAACAGAGATCCATAAGGTATACTAATTTTGAGAATTGCTTCATAATGAATACGCAGAATATACCTTGCAGAATGGAATATTGTTTAAAGGTAAATACTTATGTGTTCCAAGGGGTTCCATGAGGCAAAACCTCATCCAAGAAAAACATAGTGGCAGATTGAGTGGACACTTTGGATTAAATAAGACCATAGACCTAGTGGAGAGATTCTAGTGGTGTCTAAAAATGCAGAAAGACATGAGAAAATATGGGAGCAGTGTAGAGTATGTTAGAAGGCAAAGATGACATCATCAAATGCAGGTCTTTACCAGCCATTACCCATTGCAAATAGACCATGGAAGTGCATAATTATGGATTTCATAGTGGGGTTACCTAGGACTCCTACTGGTTTAGACAATGTGTTTTTGGTAATAGACAGATTTAGTAAGGTGAGTCATTTAATCCCATGTAAAAAAACACATGATGCCAGTCATATTGCCCAACTTTTCTTCAAGGAGATAGTTAGGATACATGTCTTACCAATGAGTATTGTTGTAGACAGAGATGGGAAGTTTATGGGGCAGTTTTGGAACACCGTATGGAAGAGACTAGGAAATAATTTTTCTCATGGATCTACATATCATCCTAAAATGGATGGTCAGAAAGAGGTAATAAATAGGTTTCTTGGAAACTTGCAAAGATTTTTGACAAAAGAGTATGGGAAAGGATGGGAACAAGTTATCCACAGGCCGAATATGCTTACAATACTAGCACAAATAGGACTACTAGGAAAATTCCATTTGAAATTGTATATCCATAACATCTAAGGGGTGTATTGGTTCTTAGAGACTTGAAAGGCTATGAAGGAATCAATGGTCATGTAGATGATTTTTCTTAGTCAATGAGAGAGGTTCATGAGAAAGTGAAAAAGACTCTAATGGAAGCTAATCAGGAGTTGAAGGCTAAGAAAGATGAAGGAAGGAGAGACATAAAATTTTAGGTAGGAGACTTGGTGATGATATTTTCGAATAAGGTGAGACTATAGAAGGGAATACAAAGTAAACTATAAATGAAGAGGATTGGACCTTTTAAGGTATTGGCTAAGTATGGCTCCAATGCCTATAAGATAAATCTACTAAAGGATAAGTCTATTCCCCCCATCCATTTTCAATGTGAAGGATTTGATTCCATATAAAGGACCAGATATAGATGAATAAGAGTACAGTACAGAGGTAACCAAGGATGTGGAAGAATTCAAACTACCTATTCAAGCTAAACCACAAGTGGAAAGAATACTCGATTCAAGGGTGAAGAAGAAGAAAAGGAAGAAAGTCTGCATGGAACACTTGGTGAAATGGGAACACCAACCTAAGTCAGAGGCTGCATGGATAGTAGAGATAGAATTCAAGAACAATGGCATAAGAATGGAGTTCATCACACCTAAGGTACCTTGATTTTCTTGTTGCAGGGGGAGGATGGTGCAGGAGCACCTTAAGGTCTAGTAGAGATCTCTAAAACATTTTAGCTTGTAGGTTGGTTTGGCCAACCACCAGTTAATAAGGACTAAAAAATGAATTCCCAAGTTTTTTTTTGTGTGTCTAGAGGTAGGAGTGATTAGGGTTTATTTTTTGTGGGGTCTAATTCCTAGAAAGTCTACAAAAAGGTCGAAGGTTGATCAAAACTCAAAAAATGGAGTGGAAATAATGAATATGATGATTTTGGATGTTTTAAGGTCATACTAAGTGGTTTAGGATCAAGTTGGGACATTGGAAGTAAAATTTTTCCATTTGTGAGAAAGATGTAAAAGTTGCTCATGACAACTTTGCAACTTTGCAAAGTTGTCATGACAAAATCTCCTAAAAACTAGAAAAGGGCTTTAAAGGTGCCCAAATCCCAACATGAGGGTCCAAAACATGTGGGAATATTATATATAGGGTGGATAAAACCATAATATGATAGTTAGTAATCATTATGTATGGACTATGTGTTTAGAAGGAAGGAAATTGACTGTATTTTTTGAACAGAGCCATCATCCAGTACTCTAATGGATTGAATGGAGTGAATTAAGTTCTTGAGATAATGTTTTGTGTTATTTACTTGATATTTGTAGTAGCGGTTTATTATTTTGTTACATTTATTATTATTATTTTAATTTCTTTAATTCTATTGGTTCACGGTCTAGTTTTGGACCAATCATGTAAATAATGGCTTTTCTTGGAGTTCCTGTGGTCCAAAATCCTATGACCACTTGGAATCAAGAAAAGAAATATATATATATATATATATATATATATATATATATATATATATATGTTGTAGATATNAAAAAAAATATATATATATATATATATATATATATATATATATATATATATATGTTGTAGATATGGTGTGTGGAGTCTAGTGTATAGGGAAGCTATGAGAACAATCAAGCCCTAGGTGAGTACTGTGTATTTTGGCCAAGAATTCTGAATAGTGTAGAAGAAATAAGAATTTCTTATGGATTGGTGTGTGCCAATCAATGGTGGAGTAATGTAGGGGCCTATATCTCACACATGTGGATGCAAAGAAGAGTGTAGAGGAGGTTAATATATCACCTATTGAAAAATAAGAAGCCAAATCAGTGTACATGCCCTAGAAACCGTTAAAAGTAGGGGTTTGGAGAAATTCTAGTGTATGGACAGGGTGGGGGTCGAAACCTTGAAAATATTAGAGCTTTGGTTGGACCTAGAAAGAATCCATAGTTTATTCATAGTGTTGTTAAGGGATTTTGTGAGTAAATCCAAGATTACAGTGTGTTAGAGGGCTAATTATGCCTAAAAGGCTACAAGGGATAAAATCTTGAAAACTAAGAACCTGTTTGAAACCTAATGAAGGGATCCATCAAAATGGATAAAGTTCAGTTGAAAGTGACCTATGTATGGTTAGGAATCCCATTACTATTGAAAATATCATATTGGAGAGGAATTGGTGAAGGTAAGCCTATGGGTGAATAGTGGAGTGGAGAAGGAATTGAATGGAGTTTGAAGTTGGTGGAGAGTCCTAAAGGAGATAGGGGATCATAGAGTTGTCCTCCGATAGGTTAGGGAAGCATACCCTAAGAAGACCAAAGAAAGGTTCTTAGTGAGATCAAGAAAGCTCCTAGGATTTAGGAATCCCCATAAAGTGTTCACACTATTTCCCCTTCACCTTCAATCCATCTTGAATCATTTTCATAGGTTCTTTCATTGAATTTCCATTGAGTTCATTATTTCCTATTTTCAAGGCCTTGTAGCCTTTTTAGCCTAATTAGGGCTCCTAAAACCACCAAACTTGGAATATCTTCCAATCCACCTTAACAACCCACAAAAGTAACTATGAATTATTTCTAAGCACCTCCATGATTCAATATTTCCTTGGTCTTAGGTCTCCAAAGTGTGTGTACATCAGTCTTTCAGCAAACTCTTATTTTTAAGGGTTTCTAGGATATGTAGACTAGTTTGTCTTGTTTTCTCTCACCATGTGATCTGATGGTCTCCTCTCCACTTCTCCTTGCATACACATGATGTTGTCACATGTCCCTACACTATCCAACTCATTATTAGTACTAAAAAAACCATTAAACAAGGATTCTTTCCTCTGTAACTATGAAAACTCCTAACTAGATACCTCTATACTTGCCTAGGGCCTGATTGCATTAATACATCCCCTGCATAAAATGAACCCTAAATCCATATTTACAATATGCACATATTTCCCTTCTTGATTCCAAGTGGCAATTGAGAATCAATGATGAGAAGGAGCCATATTTACATGGTTGACACTATTTAGGACATCAAACCAAAAGAACTTAAATTTTTTACAAAATGACAAAGAAATGCACCAACTTCTAAAATAAACTTCACAAAGCTTAAATAAATAACAATAACTAACACCTCAAAGCATTAGAGTAGTCCATTCAATCCATTAATGGTGTAGGAGCACCTAGGAAAACTCCCTATCTATTTGCAAATTTTGGCTTGTACTCACCCTAGCCAAGTTAGAAGATTTCTTTTGAACCTTAGAAGGTATTTTTGGTTAGTATCTAGTTGGAATAAACTAGGATCATTCCAACTAGTTAGCTAAAGGTTTTAGGTGTTTTAGTTCATTTTAGCCCAAAATGGGAAATGGTGGTAAAAAATCCTGTAAGGCTTAACATGGATTAAATTTTTCCCCAAATAGGCCTTAATGATGTTCTTACATCATGCCATTATAATAGGAGGTCATAAAATCAAGTTTTATCAAAAGATGTAAAAGTTGCTACAAAGTTGCATAATAAACTTTACAACTTTGCAATGTTGTCTGACAACATTGTCAAGAATGATTCCATTCAATGAGTGGATAATTTGGTTAATGGTAGTGGCCTAAAAACATGGGGGAAGCATATTAAGATACCTTGAGGCCCGTTTCTTGGGGCATGGGTGATGCAATGAAGGATTTTTGAATAGTAAAACCTTTGTGTCTTTCTGTTGCAGATACAGTCTATTGGTTTTGTCTTTGAGTATTATGTAATAAATTGAAGAGCATGAGTTAGTGGTTGATTTGGTTAGTAGAGATAGTTTACAGTAACTTATATTAAGTGTGTTTGGTTCTATGAGTTCATTAGTGTAGGATTGTAAAATATTTTGTATCTAGTCTAGTTGCTGGTGTTCATAAAGTAGTTTAGAAGAAAAAGGCTCCTCCATAATTCTCCACCATGAATTTTATCATGGAATGGGAGAATATGGAAGGAGAGCCTATGTACATAGTGTATATAAGAGGAGAGATTTAGAGAATTATTTTACTAATTTTATGAGCAAGCCCTAAGAAAGACTAGAATAACCGGCTACGAAGTTGATTGGATTAACATGTGTTTCATTGCAGGGAAATTGCAAGTTGTGAGAAACCAAGAATGTTTTTGAAACCCTATGGGATATATAGACACCTCATAGGAAGGAGAGGACTCCAACAATCCACTATGATACATTTTCATGCATAAGTCACTTGACTGCACTTTTTTAGCCCAATTAGCCCTAGTTATCCTTAATTCTAGGAATCCAGTGTATAGACACATTGGGGGCCTAAAACCTACTAAATCCTTTGAGTCTTGGAAAATGGTATCTGAAGCCCAACTTTTTTTTCAGGTTTTTTGAAGTTATTTTACAAGAATTGAGAAAAACCTCTCAGATAGGGCTAGTAGAGAATTAGGTCTAAAAGCCAAAACTTGAAGCTAAGTTGGAAATCATTTGGGACAGTTGTATTACCTTGTCACAAATTAATTCTTGTGGAGTCTAGGGAGTTTATGTACATGATAAAATTCCTTGCAAACACTTTTGAAGTTGGAAAGTTGAAAATGCATTTGGAATTGTCAAAGGGAGTTTAGGAAAGTTGAAGCACACTATTGATAGATGTCATTCAAGGTGAATCATAATAAGATCAAATCATCATGTTATTTTAGTGAAGTATTAGGCCACTAGAGAAATGAATTGGATGGTCCTAAAATTGAGTTTAGGATCCTAAGAGAATTAGGACAAGTAGAGTTCTAGTTGGAGATTATGCAAGCACACCTTAGAGGACCTCCATCATAATGGTATCAGAGCTTGTTTGATCAGGCTTCTGGTGAATGTTACAACTAGTAGAGTCAGTAGGAGAGTCTACAATGGTGAATAATGAAAATTTGGAGAAGAAGGTAGATGAGAAAGAAGAATAGAACATATTTCTTAGAGAGAGATTGGTTCAATTAGAACAAAAGATAGATGAAGTGGATGTGAAACCAAAAGAAGTAAAGGATAAGGTTGAAGGGAAAGGCAATGAGATTGCCATAGATGATGAAGGAAATGAAGTTGACCCTAACCTTAATTAGGAAGCATTATTGAAAGCATTAAAAGCTATGAATGGTAAGGAACTCTAGAAGGAGTTCCTATCTTTAGTGGAAAGATGGAACCAGAGGTAGTCCTAGAGTAGATAGAAGGACTAGAAAGTCACTTTGAGTGTGATGGCATCACTAAGGCTCAAAAGGTGAAAGTTGCTAAAGCTAGACTAAGAGTATTTTCCCTCACTTGGTGGAAATTCATCCAATATGAGAGAAATAACGAAGGAAATAAGCCCATTGTTGCATGGAAGGCTATGGTTGCAAAAATCAATTATTCCTATATCCCTGAGGATTATCAAATCCAATTACATAAGAGAAGACAAAGTCTAAGGAAGAAAGAATTTGATGTGAAATCTTACACTGAAGATTTTTAAAGGCTTTACATGAGGTCTAGAGTTGTAGAAGATGAAAAAGTGAAGGTAGATAGTTACCTTAATGGTCTCAAATGGATAATACAAGATGAAATGAGTCTCTTGACTTCAAATAATATTAAGAAGTGCCACCAAATTGCAATCAAAGTGGAAGAGAAGCTAAGGAATAAAAAAGATTCTAGTACCACCAAAGGTAGAGCCAAAGAAAGAGATAATAGAGGACAAAGAGGTGGATACAATGGAATAATTCTTAAACCAAAGAGTCAAGGAGAGACCAAGATTACCAATCAGAAAGAAGGAAGATGAAACAGAGGAAACTCTAATAGAGGAAGGAACTCTAACAGTAGCTAGAGAGGAAGAATAAATAGCGAAGGCAGAGGTAACTACTTTGCAAGCATGAAATGTTACCATTATAACTAGATGGAACACCCAGCATATAGGTGTCCAGAGAAAGGTACTACTTCCCAAGGAAGTGATAAAAGGGTAAATTATGTTAAAGAGGACACTAGTGGTGGATGTAAACACCCTGAGGTTCCCTTAGAGTCAGAGGAAGGAGAGAATTTAATTATGAGGAGAACTTTGATTAAATAGATAGTGAAAGAGCAGCCTAGTCAAAGGACATCACTATTTAGAGTGAAATGCAAGATGATTGGTAAAGTTTGCAAATTAATCATAGACTCAGGGTCTAATGACAACATAGTGTCAGAGGAAGCACTCAAAAAGTTGAAGATGAAAAGAATACCCCACACCAGTCCATATAAAGTTACTTAGTTGAACAAAGGACAACATGTCCTTGTCAATGGGTAAGCTTGGGTGGACTTCTCCATTGGGAGATTCAAGGACAAGGTGTTGTGTGACATCCTACCTATGGATGCATGCCACCTTCTCCTTGGTATGCCATCACAATTTTACCAATAGGTCATGCATGATAGAGAAAAAAATTCATATTCTTTCAAGAAAGACAATGTGACATTTAAAATCCAGTCACTATTGGAGGATGCATAAATAAAGTCATCAGGCCCAAATGTTCTCATGGTTAGTGAGAAAGAGTTCATAGAAGCCTTAGAAGAAGGATAGGGAGTTGGTTTTGTACTTGTGTTGAAGCCAAAAGAAGAAGTTGTCGACAAAATACTCAAGAAGACAAAATTGCCAAAAAAAGTGCAGGAGATGTTGCAGAGGTATGAAGGTATAGTTAGTGATGGAAAACCATCAACCCTACCCCCTAAGAGGATTGTAAGCCACCAAATAGACTTTATCCCAAGAGATACCCTTCCTAACAAGGCTACATATAAAATGATGAAATAGATAGACAGATCGAAGAGCTCTTAAAGCAAGGTCTCTGATGTAATACAAATTTGACCCATTACTTCATTCTCCAAAACTCTCCATAATCACTCTTAAAACTACATATTGGGTTGTTTGTCTCCATAGACATACTAATTAGAGGCTTAAAAATCCTTCATAATTCCACATTATGCTCCATAGATGAGTTCTCATCCAGAACTCATCAATTTTCAAAGACTGGTTCCCTTCGATACATTGCATGCATGTCTGCAGCTCCTTCAAGGCCGAGTACTCCCTTTTTCACCATTCTAATAATGTCAATATCCAACTAAAAGATGTATTCTATAAACATTGAATTTTTAAAAACTCTATGATTCTTCACTGAATCAACTCCTTTGATGGTTGATTTATGGTCACTTTGCATCTCACAGGTCTTCCATGGATTGATTCCACCAACTCATGGTCACCAAACCCAACCGATAGTGCCCTCTCAACTGTTGTTTGGGACAGTCTTCAACACTTTCAACTCGGGCACTTCACCATCATGTGGGTCATAGATCGAGCATCATAATATATCTGCCACCTCTTCAAAAAGATACCTGCTACCTTTTCTTCATTGCCAAATGTTTATTGCCACCTTCTTCCATGAACAAAGGTCGATAGCCATCAAGCTACTCTAGATACACATCTCTTCTAGAAACCAAGTCACTCACGGTTTCTTCTACCATGATAACTGATGCATGGAATCCATGCGACACTAATCAAATCCACCATTTTATGATATCCTTGCATGGATTAAATAACGGTTTCTTGATAGCCACTTTAATACACAAAAAAATGGATGAATCTTCAATCGATTCCTTGACAAATGTATTAACTTCCTATGTCCCAAATCAGGACTGTCATGGAGCCTAATATATCAGTCAAAATGAAATACCACCATCATTTTCTAAAGACTCAAAGCTGATTCTTTTAACCAAATTCAAACTATATTGTTATAGCACATACCACAATTCAAGAAGAACATAATTAACACAAATTTCATTTAATTAAAACTGCAATTACAAAACATGGCTCTCTGGCTTCCACCAAAGAGCCATTTGGATTATCCTCCAAACTCTCTTTTCCCTTTCTATGCTTTGCCCATAACTTTTTTCTTCTCTCTCTATTCCCTCCTTCTCTTTTTGGTTACATTCTCTCTTTAAAGAGATGCTAGGTACTTATAAAACCATACCTCATATTTCCATTTTGGCTAATTCACATAACTAATTTCTAACTAAACTAGTAATGTGTCATGGAGTTAACAACGAAGTTTTCAACTTCACAATTATACAAACCTTCTATGTCTAAGACACTTAGACTACTAACATTTAATGGATTCTCACACCCAATCACATTAATAAGACCCCAAAAAAATTAATAAGCTATATTAGAATTTAACCATATAGGTCCATAATATTCCAGGATCTTTCAGATGTTTCTAATGCCAAGATTCCCATGCATCATACTCCTGGAATTGAAATATTTCCATGTCGCATGGAAATGCATGGTTGAGAGTTCCGCAAACAAAGCTTTCACTTCCTTGTGTTCATCACTGGGTCCATGCTTTTGCTGCATACTCTGTCTCTTTCAATGACTCCTATCACTGGATGCTAGCCATCACTCTTCACTCTACTACTACATACAACCACCCTACTGCCATCTTATCCATACAAGATCCTGGAAGATGCTTCCCACCCTTCTCTTAGTGGTTTCTCTCTTGCACCTTCCACCCAGCTTTAACTTGATGGAGACAGTATCAAGATCCCAGTTTGAGATCTTCACACACGCAATTACAATTGTGTCCTTATTGTAGCTATGATGGATCCAAATGCCACCAGTTATATTGCTAACCACCAAAACACCAGACCTTTTTCTGGCTCTGATACCATTCTGATGTAATACAAATTTGACCCATTGCTTCATTCACCAAAACTCTCCATAATCTCTCTTAAAACTGCATATTGGGTTGTCTGTCTCCATAGACATACCGATTAGAGGCTTAAAAAGCCTTCATAATTCCACATTATGCTCCATAGATGAGCTCTCATCTAGAACTCGTCAATTTTCAAACACTGGTTCCTTCGATACATTGCATGCATGTCTGCGGCTCCTTCAAGGCTGAGTACTCCCTTTTTCACAATTCTAGTAATGCCAATATCCAACTAAAAGATGTATTCTATAAACATCGACTTTGTAAAACACTCTATGATTCTTAGCTGAATCAAATCCTTCGATGGTTGATTTATGGTCACTTTGCATCTCATGGGTCTTCCATGGACCGATTCCACCAACTCATGGTCACCAAACCCAACCGATAGTTCCCTCTCGGCTGTTGTTTGGGATAGTCTTCAACACTTTCAACTCGGGTAGTTCACCATCATGTGGGTCACAACTCAAGCATCATAATATATCTTCCACCTCTTCAAAAATATACCCACCACCTTTTCTTCATTGCCAAACATTTATTGCCACCTTCTTCCACGAACAAAGGTTGATAACCATCGAGCTACTCCAGATACACATATCTTCTGCAACTAAGTCACTTGTGGTTTATTTTACCATGACAACCGATGCATGGAATCCACATGGTACTAATCAACTCCATGATTTTCTGATATCCTTGCATGGATTAAATAACATTTTCTTGATAGCCACTTTAATACACTAAAAAATGACTGAATATTCAATCGATTCCTTGACAAATGTATTAACTTCCTACGTCCCAAATCAACATTGTCATGGAGCCCGATATATCAGTCAAACTAAAATACCACCATCATTTTCTAAAGACTCAGAGCCGATTCTTTTAACCGAATTCAAACTATATTATTACAGCACATAACACAATTCAAGAAGAACATAACTAACACAAACTTCATTTAATTAAAACTACAATTACAAAACATGGCTCTTTGGTTGCTGCCAGAGAGCCATTTGGATTCTCCTCCAAACTCTCTTTTTCCTTTTTATTCTTTGCCCATAAATTTTTTCTTCTCTCTCTATGGCCCCCTTCTCTTTTTGATCACATTCTCTCTTTAAAGAGATGCTTGGTAGTTATAAAACTGTACCTCATATTTCTATTTTGGCTAATTCACATAACTAATTTATAAATAAACTTTTAATGTGTCATGGAGTTGACAACGAAGTTTTCAACTTGACGATTATACAAACCTTCTATGTCTAGGACACTTAGACTACTAACATTTAATGGATTCTCACACCCAATCACATTAATAAGACCCCAAAAAACATAATAAGCCATATTAAAATTTAACCATATAGGTCCATAATATTCCAGGATCTTTTAGATGTTTCCAATGCTGAGATGCCCCTACATTAGTCTCATTTGGAAAATCATTAGTCCTTGTGTTGTACCCACTGCCTTAACACCCAAAAAGGGAGGAACTTGGAGGCTATGTAATGACTCAAGAGCAATAAAAATAATAACCATTAGTAATAGGATCCCTATCCCTAGGATAGAAGACCTAATGGACTATCTAGGAGAAGCCAAATATTTCACAGAGATTGACTTGAAGAGTGGATACCACCAAATTAGAGTCAATGAGGGATATGAATGGAAAAACACCTCCAAGACCATAGAAGGACAGTACGAGTGGCTTGTTAATGCCATTTGGGTTATCCAATGCCCCATCTAGATTCATGAGACTCATGAATGAAGTCCTAAAAGACTAAATATGAAAATTTGTGGTAGCATACTTAGATGATATACTCATCTATAGTAAGACAAGAGAAGAACACCTCAGAATCTGCAAATAGTTTTCAAGAAGCTATATGAGGATAAGTTGATGATCAACCTGGAGAAATGTGAATTCATGAAATAAGACCTAGTGTACCTTGGGTTTGTACTATCTCAAGGAAATCTAAAGATGGATCCTAGAAAGGTGCAAGTCATTCTCAATTGGCCTACTCCAAGGATAGCAACTGGCGTAAGAAGTTTTCATGGCTTAGCACAATATTATGGGAAGTTTGTAAACTAATTAAATGATATTTGTACTCCTATGTTAGATAATATTAAAGGTGGGATGAAATCTAAGTTTGTATAGAATGACCTAGCCAACCATGGGTTTTAGTTATTAAAGAAGAATATTTCTACTCAACCAATCCTGATTTTGACAAGATTTGAGAAGCTATTAACAATGGAATGTGATGCTAAAAATGTAGCTATTGGTGATGTCTTGAGCCAAGAGGGAAGACCAGTGGCTTTCCACTCTGAGAAACTAAGTGAAGCCAAGAATAAGTACTCTTCTTATGACCTAGAGATGTATTATCTTGTCCAAGGGCTGAGAAAGTTGAGGCACTACTTGCTTCCAAAGGAGTTTGTAGTCTTTCAGAGAACCAAGCAATGAGGTTCTTGAATTAACAAGAAAAGATCAGTCACAAGCATATGAAGTGGGTAGACTACCTGCAAGCCTATAGGTTCAACAGTAAGCAAGAGAAGGGATTGCAGAATAAGGTAGCAAATGCATTAAGTAGAAGAGCCTTGACAGTACAAGAGATACACTTGTAGAGCATGGGTACTGAAAGCTTCAAAGACCTATATGAAAAAGATGGAGACTTTGCAAACATAAAAAAGGTATGTAAAGAATACAAGAATCATTTTCATAGTGAATTCTCCTAATATACTTTGCAGAGTGATATTTTGTTTAAAGGAAGTCAATTGTCTATTCTTAGAGGGTCTATATGGTAAAATTAGATTCAAGAAAAGCACAATGGTGCACTTAGTGGGCATTTTGGTGTCAATAAGACGCAAGAGTTATTTCAGAGGTTTTACTATTTTGCTTAAAATAAATTTGGACATTAGGAAGTATGTAGATAGTTGTGTTATTTGTCAGAAGGAAAAAGGTATATCTTCCAATGTAGGCCTTTAGCAACCTCTCTCCATCCCAACCAAACCATGGGAATGTTTGAGCATGGATTTTTTAGTGGGATTGCCAAAGAAAAAATAGGGAATGGATAGCATTTATGTTATTGTGGATAGATTTAGTAAGCTGGCACACTTTGTACCCTTTAAGACAATCCATGATGCCAATTAGATAGATAATTTATTCTTCAAGGAGGTAGTCAGAATACATGGGTTACCATTGAGCATAGTGTCAAACAGAGACACCAAATTCATGAGTCATTTTTGGAAGACTCTATGGAAAAATTTGGGGACCAATTTATCTTTTTGATCTTCATATCACCCTCAGACTGATGGCCAAACTGAGGTAGTAAATAGGAGTTTTGGTAACCTCCTAAGGTGTTTAAATAAGGATTATGGTCAAGTGTGGAACCAAATCATTGGGCAGGTAGAGTATGCTTATAATGACACTATGAATAGGACTACTGGTAAGAGTCCTTTTGAGATAGTCTACGACCTTCACCCTAGAAGCATATTAGAACTTAGAGATCTTAAGGATGGAACCAAGGGAAGTGGCTATGTTGAAGACTTTACACAATCTATGCAAGAGGTCCATGAGTCAGTGAGGAAGACATTGATTAAAAATATAGAGAATATTAAGAGAAAGATGGATGAAAGAAAGAGGGATGTCCAATTCCAAGTTGGGGATCTATTAATGGTCCACCTCAAGAAGGAAAGTTTTCAAAAAGGAGTACAACATAAGATTCATATGAGAAGAAGTGGTCTATGCACCATACTAGCCAAATATGGCACAAATGCATACAATGTGGAACTTCTAGAGGATGTTGGTCTACCTCAAGAATTTAATTTAGTAGACTTGGTCTTGTACAAAGGACCAATCCCAAATCCATATTAGAGTTTGACTAAGGTCATACAGGAAGTGGAGGAACTCCATTTACCATCTGCACCACTTAGGAAGGCGTAGAAGATACTTGATTCCAGAGCCTACAAGAAGACTAGATAGAAGACATATTATAAACACTTGGTTAAGTGGTATGGAGAACCAGATGCAGAGGCAACCAGGATCAAAGAAACTAAATTCAATAATTTGGGAGTGGATTCCAACTTACTCAATCCAAGGATGGATTGAAGCTTTTTCATTTGGGGAGGATGGTGTAGGAGAACCTAGTAAAACCTATCTATTTGTAAAAAATTTCTTGTACTGACCCTAGCTAAGTCAGTATATTTCTTTTGGACCTTTGAAGGTCTTGTTGGTTAGTATCTAGTTGGAATAGACCAGGATCATTCTGACAAGTTAGTTATAGGTTTTAGCTGTTTTAGTTCATTTTAGCCGAAATTTAGAAATGGTCGTAAAAAATCCTAAAAGGATTAACATGGATTAAATTTGTTCCCAAATAGACCTTAATGATGTTTTTACATCATTCCATGATGATAGGAGGTCATAAAATCAATTTTTATCAAAAGATGCAAAAGTTTCTACAAAGTTGCATGACAACTTTTACAACTTTGCAATGTTGTCCAACAACATTGTCAAGAATGATTCCATTCAATGAGTGGAAAATTTGGTTAATGATACTTTCCTAAAAACATGGGGGAAGCATATTAAGATACCTTGAGGCCCATTTCCTGAAGCATGGGTGATGTAATGAAATATTTTTGAATAGTAGAAGCTCTATGTTTTTCTGTTGTAGATACAGTCTACTGGTTTTGTGTTTGAGTATTGTGTAATGGATTGAAGAGCACAAGTTAGGGGTAGATTTGGTTAGTAGAGATAGTTTAGAGTAACTTTTGTTTATTGTGTTTGGTTTTGTGTGTTGGAAATATTGCTAGAATGTAGACAATTGTTATTTTTTCATTGATGTCAAACCTTAACTGGTGAGACTATTGTTGTATGTTTGAGTACCACAGCTATTGATTGATGAAGATTTGAAGAATAGGATAAAAAGAAGACCAACGAAATGGTTGAGTTATGAGTATACACCAGGGTACTTGATCATTTGGCACTTTGGAAAAATGGTATGTTGTTTATCTTTCACTACCAGTTCACTGGAAGGTCGATGCCAAGAAAATCAAAGTCGATGCCGAGAAAAGAAATGATGATGTCGAGCGTCAGTGAAATGTCGAGGGAGACAGAGAAAGCCAAGAAACAATATTTTATTAATTGATGAGATTTGAGATCTCTGGCTAACATAGTTGATTTTATTGGGATATGCATTGTTAATTAAGGTTGGTCCACACTCATTTAATGCACGGGAAACCATTATTAGCGCATGGATTCAATTTTTAATTAATGACTATATTGGAGAAGTAAATAAAATGTAATGATGGAAAGATCCATTAGATCTGACCTAACCTAAGATCTACGATCTTGATTAAGAGACAAAAGATCTATCTAAACTAGATGAAGAGGTATAATATAACCTACAGAGGTTATTTTCATTGTATCCAAGTGTAAGGAGAAGTTGTATGCAAGAGTATTGCATGGTTAAGTGACTGATTGGAAAACCCTAGTAGAGAAGGATGAGTAGAGAAGTAGAGAGAGATTTCTTGATGGATTTCCCAACAGATCTAAAGTTTTAGATGAAAATGGAGGCCACTCAGTGAATTAGAATTAGAGCTGAAATTGGATTTATATTTGAAAAGTAAGTTGTATGTATCAGATCACACCTGCTGATTACTTTCTAACCATTGTATCAATTCAAATCCTTTAACTAGGTTGACCTAACACTCATTGTATAAATCCTTTGAACAAGGTGATATTCAGATTAGAATGTTCTAAGTCCTCTACCAAGGTCATTCCTAATAGGGTGATTAAATCATTTAACCAGGTCACATTTGACAGTGTGTTTTGTAACCTTTAACAGGGTTGGCTCCTAACAGGGCATCACTTCAGAAGAGTGAAATTTTGGTAGCATATTACTGGTGGTTTTTCCCATATTGGGTTTCTACATTAAATCATGGTGTCAAAATGTGTGAATTTTTATGTTGTGTTTTACTATTAAGTTTATGTAAGCTTATTTCATTAGTACAGTAAACTACACACTTTTGTTGTTTATTGCTACAGAGAAGATCTAAGTTGTTTAAGTGGTATAAAGTTTTATATGGGCACATCTAGACCTGAGGATAACTAATTTGACCCCCTCTTAGTTATTCTAAATTCATTCTAACAATTGGTATCAGACCTTTGTTCTCTTGAAATAGTTTGAAGGTACTTGGAGATAAAGATCAAGATGTATAAAAGGGATGGACAAAAGATTAACAGGGACAACTTTCCTGCATGGAAAAGTTTGATGAAACTTCACTTGGTGGGTATTGGTGATTTTGCTAAATGACCTATTGAAAAAGAATATGTAGCTCCTAATGGAGTTCTGAATCCTGCACAACTAAGAGAAAAGCATGAACATAATCAAGAAATGTTGGAACTTGCATCATCTCTAAACTATCATGAATATGAGGACATCAAGGACTATACAAGCACAAAGTAGATGTGGGATGCGCTTCAAACCATCTATGGAGGTGATATGAATGTACTTAGAGCCAAATCTGAAAGCTTGAGAGGTAAGTTTGATGATTTAAAAATGTAAGAAGGAGAAAATGTTGTGCAATATTATGATAGGATAAACGAAGCTATAAATTCTATTAGAGGAGCTAAGGGAACCATTGATGATGACACTATCATGAGAAAGGTACTGAGAACACTTCTTCCTATTTATGCTTTTAGAGTATCTTCAATTCAAGAATTGAGATGTAATCCTAACAATAATTTGACTATAGAAAGTTTGGTAGGCAGACTTACTGCATTTGAGATGTCAATTTTTGACAACTATACTCCACAACCTATTGAATCGACATTCAAGTCACAGATGGTCATCATGAAATCAAGGAAATGAAATAAATGTGTGAGCAGTGATAGTGACACTTCAGATAATGATCTAGAAGAGCTTGAGGCACTTATGGCAAGGAGACAAGCTAGAGAAAAAGGAAAATTCAGAGGTAAACTTCCTATTATTTGTTTTTCTTGTAAGAAAGTTGGTCATATTTCTGCTAGATGTCTTGATAAGAATGAGAAAGATGAAAGAAGGGACAACAAGTACAAAGACAGAAAGGATGATCGAGACTATAGAAAGTACAAGGATTACAAAGACAAAGGTCAGAAATCTTGCTACATAGATGAAGAAGCCTCTGAAAATGAATCTGATAAATCTGATGAAAATGATATAGAAGTTGTGTATGCTGCAATGAAAGATGATTCTGATGATGATGAGAAAACTACACTAAATTATTATATGAGTAAAGGTGATCGTTGGATTATTGGTAGTGGTTGTTCACATTACATGAATGGTGATAAGGACAAATTTGAAACCTTAGATCAATGTAAAGGTGGATATGTTAAGTTTGGTAATGATACACCTTGTATAGTTAATGGGAAAGGATCAGTTAAATTGAATGACAAGATTAGATGTGATGATGTGTATTGGGTTGATGATCTCAAGTATAACTTGTTGAGTGTTGCACAACTGAACACTTTTGGTTACAAAGTTGAATTCCATCATAGGAAAGAAAATATCTATGATGCCAATGGAGAATTAGTTGCAAGTGGTGAGCATACTAGAGGTAACTTATTTTATCTAGACTTAGCTGAAGAGACATGCTTATTTTCATAATATAATGATGTTTGGTTATGGCATAAGAGGCTATGTCATGTTAAATTTGATAACTTGGTAAGCAAAAGTAAATTGAAAAAGGTTAGAGGGCTGCCTAAGTTAAAGAAACCTAAGAATGCAATGTGTAAGCAATGTAAATTGGGTAAAATGACTAAATCTAGCTTTAAGAGAAAAACTCAAACTTCTGAGAATATTTTGGAATTGGTTCATACTGACCTTTGTGGACCTATTGGTGAGAAAAGTTACTGTGGAGACAAATTTTTTATTCTATTTGTAGATGACTACTCTAGGATGATGACTATTATGTCTTTTAAAGAAAAATTTCATGCATTTCAGTTATTTAAGTGGCACCTGGAAAAGGTTGAAAAGGAAATAGGTAAGAGTCTAAAATGTCTGAGATCTGATAGAGGAGGTGAGTTCATTTCAAATGAGTTTAATAGGTTCTACAATGACCGAGGGATAAAAAGATAGATGTCCACACCTAGGACACCACCACATAATGGTATAGCTAAAAGAATAAATCAATCTATAATGGATTGTGCTAGAACATTAATGATGGAGAAAAATGTTGCACATAAATATTGGAGAGAAGCTGTAAGTACAATAGTTTATACCCTGAATAGAGTACAATTCAAGAAAGGTACAAATACTACACCTTATGAGCTATGGTATGGATATGCACCTACTGTAAGTTATTTTAAAGTCTTTGGGAGTAGATTTTTTATAATGAAGGATAATAGAAATGGTAAACTTGATGCTAAAGGAGAAGAAGGCATATTTCTTAGATATTCTACTAAGAGTAAAGCATACAAGTGCTTCAATTCTAACACTAAAAAAATTGTGGAAAGTGCAAATGTTAGAATTGATGAATATGCAGAGAGAAATGAATCTAAAAGCATGATTGATCCTGAGAGCTATAGATCATTCACTTATCCTAAAGAGGAGGATTCTAACGAAAATAAAAATGAAGTTGCCGAGAAATAGTCCGCACCTACCGAGATAGAAAACAACATTGTCGGGCAATAGGAGGTGATTGTCGAGCTATCTGATGGAGATGTTGAGTTAGTTTCACCCTGAACTAAACATGAAAAATCAAACTAAAGCTGAGAAAGAGCCTACTTTGGAAAAATACGTGAGAAGGAACACCTAATCAAATTATCGGAGCAAATGAGTCTGTAGTTATGACAAGAAGCAAACTAAGAGGAGACACATGTTTGCTATGTGATTTTGAGCCTAAGATAGTAAAAGATGCTTTAGATAATGAAGACTAGATTCAAGCCATGAATGAAGAGATAGACCAAATAGAAAAGAAAAAGACATGGATACTAGTACTGAGGCCTGACAAAAAAAATGTAATTGGTACTAAGTGGGTATTCAGAAACAAGCTGAATGAACATGGAGAGGTAACAAGGAATAAAGCAGGACTGGTATGCAAAGGTTATGCACAAGAGGAAGGAATTGAATATGGAGAGACATTCACCCTAGTTGCAAGATTGGAAGGTGTAAGAACTCTACTTGCATATGCAGCCTACAAAGGATTTAAAGTATATCAAATGGATGTGAAGTCAACATTTCTAAATGGGATATTAGAAGAGGAAGTATATATTGAACAAGCTGATGGATTTTTTGACCCAAGAAAGAGGAACATGGTTTACAGACTACACAATGCATTATATGGACTAAAACAAGCACCCAGACCATGGTATGAAAGAATGCACCATTATCTGATGAAGATTGGATTTGCAAGAACAAATGACAACAACAATCTGTATTTGAAAATAGAGCAAGGTAAAGGAATTTTATTAGCTGAAATTTTTGTTGATGACATCATATTCAGTGGACAAGATATGATATGAAAAGCATTTGCAAAAGAGATGCAAACTGAATTTGAAATGTCTATGTTTGGTGAGATAAAATTCTTTGTTGGTTTACAAATACATCAAATTAAGAATGGTATCTATACTACTCAATCAAAATATGTCAAGGAGATAAAAAAAAATTTTGGTATGGAAGATTCAAAACCAGTGAGTACACCCATGGATACTAGATAGAAGTTGACAAAGAATGATGATACAAAAGAGGTAAATCAAACACTGTACAAATCAATGATTGGTAACCTGTAATATGTTGTACAGAGTAGACCTGATATTGCATTAGCAGTTGGAATTATTGCTAGATTTTTTGCTAATCCAAAATAGGCACATATAATGTTAATGAAAACAATTCTATGATATTTGAAAGGTACAGAAGATTATGGCCTATATTAAAAAAGGAATGACAATTTTGAACTCAGAGTCTATATTGATTCTGACTGGGCTGGTAATGTGGATCATAGGAAAAGCACCATAGGAGGAGCATTTCTTTTGGGGGAAATTTTAGTGTCCTAGACAAGAAAGAAACATAATTGCACCTCACAATCTATAGCTAAAGCCGAGTATGTGGCAGTAGTAGTTAATTGTTCAAACATTGTGTGGTTGAAGATACTACTAAAAGGTATGAGGGAGGAGATCACATAACCAATTTTCATATATTGTGATAACACAAGTGCCATTAATATTTCTAAAAATATTGTAATGCACTTGAAGACAAAACATATAGCTATCAAGTATCATTACTTGAGGGAGCTAGTTCAGAAGAAGGAAGTGAGATTGGAATATGTGAACACTAAGGAACAGTTGGCAAACATATTTACAAAAGCATTAACCAAGGATGCTCATGAGTATCTAAGAGGTAAATTGGGGGTGATTCCCCTAGTAGAGGCTAACTAGTTCTGAATGGAACTGTTGCATCAAATGTTTTAATTAGAACACTTGACACATTGATGCACAGTGAGTCACATTTTTAGGATGCTTCCTAAAAACTGTGATTTAGAAGATAAGAACATAAAAGAAGATCAGTCATAAACAAATATAATAGGAACAAAATGATACAAACAATAGAACAAGATGAGTCTGCATAATAAAGATGTCAACATCTTTGGCATTGTTGTCAAAGAGGGAGATTATTGATAAAAACAACAGATATGAGGGAGATATTACTAAAAGAGAGAGCTGAACAGACACAAAAAGATATCAGTGTGATTACAGACATAGAGGGAGTAATATCTTACAAATGAGAATCATAATAAAGATAAACACATTAATGAAAAAAAAATGTTCATATCAAGGAACACATGCACTTTTTTGGATTGTATAGTAACTTTGGTTGAAAATTATTGTTTTACAGTTTAGTCTTTCCATCAATGCCAAAGAGGGAGATTGTTGGATAGATTGCTACAATGTAGACAATTATTATTTTGTCATTGATTTCAAACCTTAACTGGTGAGACTATTGTTGTATGTTTGAGTACCATATCTATTAATTTATGAAGATTTGAAGAATAGGATAACAAGAAGACTGAGGAAATGGTTGAGTTATGAGTATATACCAGGGTACTTGACCATTTGGCACTTTGACAAAGTGATATGTTGTTTGTATTTCATTGATAGTTTAATGGAAGGTCGATGTTGAGCACAGAAAAGTCGATGCTTAGCAAAGCAAAGGTGATGCTGAGAAAAGAAAAGATGATGCCGAGCGACAGTGAAATGCCGAGGGAGACAGAGAAAGCTGAGAAATAGTATTTTATTAATTGATGAGATTTGAGATCTCTGGCCAACATAGTTGATTTTATTGGGATATGAATTATTAATTAAGATTGGTCCACACTCATTTAATGCATGGGAAACCATTATTAGCGCATGGATTCAATGTTTAATTAATGATTGTATTGTAGAAGTAAATAAAATGTAATGATGGAAAGATCTGTTGGATCTAACCTAACCTAAGATCTACAATCTTGATTAAGCGGAAAAATATCTATCTAACCTAGATGAAGAGGTATAATAAAACCTACAGAGGTTATTGTCATTATGTCCAAGTGTAAGGAGAAGTTGTATGCAAGAGTATTGCATGGTTAATTGACTGATTAGCAAAACCTAGCAGAAAAGGCTGAGAAAAGAAGCAGAGAGAGAGATTGCTTGATGGATTTTCTAGAAGATCTAAAGTTTTAGATGAAAATGGAGGCCACTCAGTGAATTATCATTAGAGCTGAAATTGGATATGGATTTTCAAAGTAAGTTGTATGTATCAAATTACACCTGCTGATTACTTTCTAACCATTATATGAGTTCAAATCCTTTAACCAGGTTGACCTAACAGTCATTGTATAAGTGTGTTGAACAACATGACATTAATATTGGAATTTTCTAAGTCCTCTAACTAGGCCACTCCTGACAGGGTGATTAAATCCTTTAACCAAGTGACATTTGACAGTGTGTTTTGTAACCTTTAACAGGGTTGGCTCCTAACAGGGCATCACTTCAGAAGATTGAAATTTTAGTAGCATGTTACTGGTGGTTTTTCCCATATTGGTTTTCCATGTTAAATCATGGTGTAAAAATGTGTGAATATTTATGTCATGTTTTACTGTTAAGTTTCTGTAAGCTTATTTCAGTAGTACAGTAAATTATAGACTTTTGTTGTTTATTGCTACCGAGAAGATCTGATTTGTTGAAGTGGTATAAATTTTTATATAGGAACATCTGGACCTAAGGATAAATAATTCACCCCCCTCTTAGTTATTCTAAATTCATTCTAACACTATGAGTTCATTAGAGTAGGATAGTAAAATATTTTGTATCTAGTCTAGTTGCTTGTGTTCATAGAGTAGTTCAGAAGAAAATGGCTCCTCGATAATTATCCACTGTGCATTTCATCATGGAATGGGGAAATATGGGAGGAGAGAATCTTTACATATTTTATATAAGAGTAGAGAGTCATAAGATCTATTTTACTAATTTTATGAGCAAGCCCTAAGTGAGATTGGAGTAACCGGTTACAAAATTGCTTGGATTAACATATGTTTGATTACAGTGACATGGCAAGTTGTCTGAGACCAAGTATGGTTTTGAAAACCTAGGGGAGATATAGAAAAATTTGAGGAAGGATAGGTCTCCACCAATCCACTATGATACATTTTCATGCATAAGTCACTTGACTATATTGTTCAACCCAATTAGCCCTAGTTGTCCTTAATTCTAGCAATCCAGTTTACGAACACCTTGGGTCCCTAAATTTTGGAAATGAGTTGAGAAAATGAGAGGGGATGGGTGAATCAGTTACCACAAAAAAAATCCAAGTCCCTTAGATGTCTAAAACAAATCAGTCATTATTGCTCAGTCAACATAGATATTTCACCGTCACTCAGTTAACATAGCAAATCTTAAGATATTAACTGTGATTGTCTTTAGTAATTAATTTGAAGAAACATAAATAGTAAAGAAAATGAAATGTACACATATAACACCAAGATTTAATCTGGAAACCCAATATGGAAAACCCACCAATTGCAACGAGTTACTGATTTTCACTCTTCTGAAGTGAGCCATGTTAGGATCCAACCCTGTTAAAGGTGACAATAACACATTGTTAGATATGACCCTGTTAGTGGATTTAATCACCCTGTAAGGAGTGGCCTTGTTAGAGGTCTTCAAATAATTCAATACAAAAATGTCACCTTGTGAGAGGATTTACAAAATACTATTAAGTCTACTCTGTTAAGAGATTTGAATAACTACTACAATTGTTAGAAAGTAAAAATGGATTGACCTCATTGTACATGCAACTATCTTTGCTGATTCAAATCTTGCTCTATTTTTAAACTAGATCCTCCCTGATCAAATGTTCTATTGCATCTCTATCTAGATGATATGCCTTCAATCAGAATCCCATTTGATTTTTCCTCTATTCTTCATATCATGTTCATCCACTAATTCAATTACTTCTACACTCTCTTTTCTCAATCCAAACTTGACCTAATATAAATAAATAATAGACCTTGTCAAGTCAGCCTTTATAAACTTCCAAATAAATAATAAAACTCAAATTTGTCAACCTCATATGTGGAATTAAGAATAAAATGTAATCATCTATTAGTCGGGTAACACTAACCATTTAACTCGATCAACACTGAAATTATTCAATGCCCGACCAACACTATAATTCCCAAGTGAACCTGGTAAGAAGTAAATTTCTTCAATTCATGACTGAGCTTGGAAAACACTGAGATCACTTGGCATACAGTAACCATGCTCAGTTTGACTGTAGACATTTGTGTAACATCACTACATAAGTGCAAATGCATGTGTAACATCAATGATAATACAGAATTGAATAATTTTCATCAGCACGAAAACCTACTAACTCCTTTGAGTCTTGGAAAATGGTATCTGAATCCCAAATTTGTTTTTTTGTTTGTTTCAAGTTATTTTACAATAATTGAGAAAAACCTCTCAGATAGGGCTAGTAGAGAATTAGGCATAAAAGCCAAAATTGGAAGCTAATTTGGAGATCATTTAGGACAGTTGTGTTACCTTATCACAAATGAGTTCTTGTGGAGTTTATGGATTTAATGAACATGAGAAAAGTCCTTGCAAATACTTGTGAAGTTGGAAAGTTGAAAATGCACTTGGAATTGTCCAAGAGAGTTTAGGAAAGTCGAAGCACACTATTGGTAGATGTCATTCAGGGTGAAGCACAATAAGATCAACTCATTTTATTGAGCTAGTGAAGGATCCTAAGAGAATTAGGACAAGTAGACTTCTAGTTGGAGATTGCACAAGCACACCTTGCAGGACTTCCATCAATTAATGTTAGATGATGGTTCAAACTAGTCTCTATATCAGAAAAATAGTGCTTCCACTAAGTTAGTCCATACAATCTGATAACCAACCCCTCAATTAGGGTTTATGTAACCTTATATAGTCTATCCCCAAGTTCTCAGACCTTAAGGTAAGGATTTTGACCCATTAAATGCCGAATGCAACATTCTAGGAAATGTTGTCATGACAACTTTGCAAAGTTGCAAAGTTGTCATGAGAAACTTTTGTAATTTTATCTTAAAACTACTCTAACTTGATCAAATTGATCCAAAATTATTCCATTGGATCTAAAATAACCTAAAAACAACAAAATAACACTTTTCCCTTCATTTTGGGATCTTGGTCATTGTTTGACCAACTTTGACTTTCCTATTCACCTATTGCAAAATAGACTGTCTAGGACCTTCTTGGACTTAACCAAAGACAACGCTTAGAAACTCCTATTTACACACACACACACACCTTGGGACTTTCTCTTAGTCCTTATTCATTGGTGGTTGGATAGAACCACCTACAAGCCAAAATTGAAACTAGGATCAAACTAAGATAGTAAGGTGCTCCTGCGTCATTCTCCCCTTGCAACAAGAAAGTTAGGGTACTTGAGGTGTGATGAGCTCAAGGCTGATGCCATGCTTCTTGATATCACCCTATTATATCCAGGTTCCCTCTGATTCAAGTTTATGTTTCCATTTCACTAGGTGTTCCATGTAGATCTTGTGTCTAGTCTTCTTCTTCACTCTAGAATCTAGGACCTCATCTTGAGGCTTGATTTGAACTGGAAATTTGAGTTCTACCACATCCTTAATCACCTATATACTATAATTGTGCTCCTCTATCTCTATAATCTTTTACTTAATCAAATCCTTCACATTGAAGATAGGATAAATGGACATCTACTTTTTGTTATGCCCTTCATCCCTGTCACTACATTTTGTGTGCAAAATGTTGGGTCCCCCCTTTTTGCTTTCTACTCTTGGCTCTTGCCTTGTCTTTTTCCTTTGTTTTCTTTGTTTCCCTTCTCCAGGTTTTATTTCCCATGAGGTTGGTTTTTTTTTTATTTTTGTCTCTCGTGTCTCTGGGACCCGGTCCCGAAGTTGGTCATCTTTTGTCAGGAGCTGGATTCCGGACTGTGGGATTCTTTGCCATAATGTCTTCTTTCCGTAAGAGGGTATGGTTGCATGGAATCCCCAGGCCCAGAGTCTGGAGGTCTATCTGTTCAAAGTTTGTGGAAGGAAAGGTAACTTTCTTTTTACTTCAGGTATAGATAGAAATAACCTGTCATTTCCTCAATTACTGCAATTAAAACACTTAAGCAATTTGAGCAATTTCAGATTGATTTACAACAATTTAGCGAGAATCTAGTGTGAACTCTTTCGAGTTGTTCTCAACAATTGTGGGTGGTTTTTGGAGGTAAGTGGTGTTTTTTATATGTAGGGGGCTGATGTAGAGCATGAGCTCCTTTCCTTTCCCTTCTTCATTTTTGGGTTGGTGCCTTCTTTCCTCTCTGTTTTCCTAGTTTTTGGTTTTTGTCTTGTTTTTGTGTTGTCTTGCATTTCTGTTTGGTGTTGCATTTCTTTCTGGTTCACTGCCCATTGTTGGGTCAGCTCTACCAGAGGTTTGTCTACCCTCTGTGTAGATGTAGGATAATGTAAAATTTGTAGATGTTTGTACATTTTCTAGTTTTGTAAATAGCTGCTCTGTGTTATGTACATATGTATATTTGGTATATATTGTTATATATCCCTCCGCTTGTTGTGTATATGTCCTTAAGATCTTCTTAGGTTAGGTGTATATTTTGTGTATAGTTGTTTGGTATTCTTTCAAGCTTTCCATCCTACCTTTGTTTCCTGTTCCTAATTTGTGAGCTCACTCTAGGCAGAATATCACCTGGTTGAAACTCAGCTCTCATTCGGTTTCAACCAGGTGGTTTTCTCTCTTCTCCGTAAACCAGCCTGTCCTTCATTTATGTCCCATGCACACATTTAATGTTTTCCAAGTGGCTTTCACTCTTTGTGCATTTGAATAGTTGGATCCACCGCCATCGCCATAACTTCCATTTATTACATAGCCACATGGCATCCACATGGGCCTAACAGTTCACTTTTTGTGCACCTTTCAATGGTTACTTTTTTGGACTCTGGCTCTTTTGACCTCACCCAACCCATTTCTTTCTTTTACTAAGTGTGATGAGACCCATGGGCCTAGATATTGGTTAAATTTCCAAGTTTGAAAAATATATATATACTTTCCAGGATTTTTGAACTAAGCTAACTTTTCAGGGAAAGCAAGCGCCATGGTGGTAAGATCTCCGGATCCCAAAATTTTATTTATCTATACATTCTAACGGTCACCTTGCCTTGCAGATTTTCAAAGCAACATACTTTCATCATGTTTGAGACTTCCACATATTCACCACCTAAGAGTCCAGAAATTCCTTCTACGGTGATTACCAGAGTAGCTGTTAGGTCCAAAATAGAGAAAGCTCTGGAGAAAATGCCCCTGAGCATGAAATATGTAAAGGACAATGTTATCATGGGCTCAAAGATTGAGTCCAAAGTTCAATTCATTATCGACACCAGCATCGGGACATGGCCTGAAATGCAGGCCTTGGTGAAAAGGATGTACATTTAGTGGCAGGCCGAGGATCCATTGGCCATTAAAATTAGGGATTCTGGGATTCTTAAGGTAGCTTGTTTCCTATGCCCATTGAAGTTACCAGAGCTTATTCTTACACTTGCAACACACTACAATACATCCATATGGGCCATTATGCTCACAACCCTAGAGTAAACTGGGTATCCCACCCCTATGGTGTGTCTCAACGCTACAACTTTTCAGATGGGATTGGGGATTCCTTAATTTGATAGACCAGTTGTAGTTTCTAGATCAGATGCCTTAGCATAATTTAAGTAGTTAGAGGAAGTGGCCCGAATATATATGAATAATAATTGGCTCAAGACCCAAAGATGGATCCCAAGAGGATGAAGCTAGAAAACCCCTAGTCTGACTTCAAAGAAAGAATCTAGATGGGGATGATAGCATTATGCTGGGTCTTCGGGAAACCACATGCCCAAGAATTCTCTGGGTGGATGTATTACTTCCTGCTTGGTATCAGCACTACTAGGGAGTATTTTGACTGTGCCGCCATAATTTCAAACCATGTGGATTTCCAATTCCTTCAAGTGGTCCAAAAGAAGAAGTTTTATATGAATTCGTATGTTCTTTGGGCCCTGACAAAACAATGGCTAGCCACCAATGGGCTGCTCATTTCAGGTGTACTCAGAATTGACCTGAGTCAGAAGGCTCCCTGGGATTATTTCCCACATATTCAATGGGAGGCTAGTTACCCCAGTTTCTACAAAGTGAACGATGCCTTCATTTATTACAACCTGCTCACACCCACCCAGGATGCAGGATACCACCTGTCTACAGAGGTGATGGATCTGGTCAGAAGTTATGGCCATTATTATATATAGTTCTAGCAACATACATACATAAGGGTAACCGTCTTCTCTGAGAAACCCTACTTGTTACCCAAACATTGTGGCAACAGGATAATTCTTTTGGAATATTACAGGCAGATAATGGACCTGCATGCATTCTACACCTTGAAGAAGGTAATGAATATTCCATTCCCAATCACTTGTGGGAATTATTCATGTAGTTTGGCCACTGCCAAAGAAGCAGACAATGAGCTTAAAAGATTGAACTTGGTGGAATTCTACTTAGCGCAGAAGTATTTTGATCAGTATGGGAAGATTGCACTGGCAGTTTCCTGAGCATCAGAGACCCATCAATATCACATGGAGGACTTTTGGGATGATTTCCAAGATGACATGGAAGTCCAGAGCTAGCACTACGTTAGGATGACCACAGGGATGATGGAAATATTGAAGCTCTAGAAATTTTTGGATGACTTCTCAGACACCGGCTCCATAATAGATCCCCAGTACAAAGCAAAGGGGATTGATAAGTTGGCCCTCCCTCCAGTAAATTGGAATGCCCATTAGGGGCCAACCATAGAAAAATTTACTCACAACATGGTAAAATGCAGCCACAAATACTTCAAGAGATTATGCCCCCAAAGCACCCGCAGAGCTGCCTAACCGGTACCAAAGTTAACCCCCGGGGCTGAGACTTCTTCACAAGGAGGAGATAGGGGAAAACAAATAATGGAGACTCTAACTGTGCAAGAGGTCCCCATAAAAGAGAAAATAAGAAAATTAGTAGCGGCCTCCCAACAAATGAGGGAGAATTTAATCACACGGCTGGCTACTCCGGTACTCATGACTGGACCAATTCGTCCTCCCTCCTCCCCTTCACTAGAGGCCTTAATGGTTAGGGAAGTGGGGGTGGATCCAGAAGAAAAAGATGTACTAAGGGATGCGGGGCCACCCTTAGTCACTAGGAGAAAGAAAAGGCTTAACCAAAATTCCAAGGCAGAGCCAGGGCTGGGGATGCCTCAGATCTTGCAAGTTGAGATCCTTTCCTCTGACTCCCCAGAGCTGGAGAGGGAACCAGAGTCTGCTGATGTCTTGGCCAATCCTCCCCCATAGGATGAATTTGATGATGTTTTTACTACTGATGAGTTCAAAAATTTATTGGGGGACATTGAGCAGATAGAGGCTAAAATCCTAGAACAGGAGGAAGCTTTGGAACAAGAACCTACACAGGAGTAGGAAGAACAGGTCAAAGAAGAGAAAGAGACAGAACAAGAGATTGCCTTCGAAGTCCTAGAGATATAGGACATGGGAGTGGACCAATAAAAGAAAAGTGAACAAATGGCATCCACTAGGGGAACCAGACCTACAAGAGAAACTATAACCTTAGCCGCCATGTTCCAAGTGCCACTCTTGAAGGTTACATTTGGGGAGGTAATCACTGCAGCTCAAACACTAAATATTGGCCCGACACCTCCCCCATTATCGAAAGATGTACTTATAGAAGAGGACACCCCATCAATAGAGGCTAAGGAGGAACAATAGCATGAAGAGGAAGAAACCCCTGGGGCAGTCGTTGAAGACCCAGACATAGCCAAAGATATAGGTGACAGGGCAGAAGAAACAAATGTCACTGGGGAAAATGTTGCTGATGAATCAAAAGATACAGGGAAGGAGCCGGGCGAGACCCGTACCACTGAAGAAGAATAGTAGAAAGATATCAAGGAAGAACCATAGGAACAAGATTTGGCTAATAAGCCACCCCTACTACCATAGTGGTTAATAGAAACCAAGAAAAGGAAGGCCTCACAGACTCCCAAAGCTCATCTCTCCCTGGCCGAGATGATGGCTCAGGCCCAGAACCTAGCAATGGCCAAGAAAGCTCAGACAGTTTGTACTCTCCAAACTAGGATGAGCAGAGAAACAATTGCAGTGGTATAAACACTTCCCCCAAATGCTGATGAAGCAACACTCAAGGTTGGGGATTATAATATCATGGAGATGTCACTAGGGAAGAGAGGAAAACAAGGTGAGGTAGGCATGCTAAAAGAGGCAGCTAGGGTAGTAGAATGCCATTATAAACAAGAGGCTCAGAAGCTTAAGGCAGAGAAGGAGAGAAATGTGAACCTTATGGGGTTGCTAACTGAGCTTTCCCAGCCTATTAGCATTATTCCTCTGAGGGCCTCTACATTCAATATACCCCTGCTAGAGAGCGATGTAGATTGATTGCGAGCGATGAAGAAGAAAGCCCAAGCAGTCAATGAATGGGTTGCCCTATAAGTAGGAAATGTCTGGCATTTCTTGGTATCCACCCTCCTGAATCTATATGTGGCCCAATAGGTATTGCATCAAGCCAAAACCACTATCAACATATGGAAGGGTGACATTGAAAATTATGAGGCATGAAAAGTTGAGTTCAAAGAACTTATTAGCCTCAGAGAAGAAGTTGTTTTTGAGTCCAGAATTTTGGGAGAAGAGTCCTTCAATTTTGTGAGGACCCAGAACTCTAGACTTGACCTGACATTGGTGGTAATCAAGCAACTGGCAGGGACTCTATGGGAAAAGATCAATGTAGTGCAATATTCTTTAAATTTGTATAAGTTTTTTGTTATGAAGGTCTCTAGAGCTGACCCATTTACCACTGATACTTGAATGCTAGAGGAGTACATCCTGGGGAAGTTTGATGAGCTAATGGAATCAAGATATCAATCCCCAGAGGGAGTAGATGGTGCCCAAATGATGAGAATAACTTGTATGGTACTCAGTGGTCATGATGCGGTGAAAATGGCCGATGAGTTAAAGGGAAATTCTCTAGACCTGGGGGAGCAAATTGAGGAGGCAAAGTACCAACAGACTAGTCCTAAAGAAGTTGATGAAGATGGAATTTCCCATCTCCTCTAGACCTTGAATGATAATAAGCAATAGTAAAGATTCTCTGGGGGGTGGAGAAAACACAAGTATTTTTGTATTCTATATTCTTTTAGAAATTAAGTTCCTGGATCCCAGAGTTCCAGATCCCATGTTTTGTATTCTTTTGGTGACCCGTGTCCCGGTCCCCAAGGCCGATCAGTGACTTTCAAGTAGTCAATAAAGGTTTTTGAAGGTTGTTAGAGGGAAGATAGCTACATCAAGGCATGTCGGTTCGACAAGAGGCTTTCTGACAGATGATCTTCTCGAGGCACCACTTTGGATGTACACCTAGTGCATTGGAGATAGGGTGCCACTTTTTTTCATTTATGACACATGTATCCTCAATCCCAGGGGGTTCAGATTTCTTTCTTCTCCTTCTCAGCTCTCCTCTCAAGGCTGATTCTTCCACTCCATCTTCTTGTCTTATTCTTTTGACATTTTAGACCTTCTCCATCTCGAGGTCTTTTGTAAAGTGGTATAGGTAGTACCAGCTACTAGATAATATATTTTATGACAAGATGTAAAATAGGGTTAGGGTTAGGGTTAGAGGAGAAATGTGTATAAATAGTAAGTCTGTCCCTATTCCAAGGGTCAGCAAAATTGATGATTTTGCAGTCCATAGTAATAGAGAAGCGGCATTTTCATTTCAGTTGTAGAGCTCAATGCTCCTTTGTCTTTAAGATTTCAATAGTTAGATGCTCCCTTGGAGCCACCATTGTACCATGCACTAGTGCTCGCTAGAAGGAATGTTAATGAAGAAGAGAGAGTTCTTGGAATGATGTTGTTGGCACTTTGTCTTCTAAGTTAATTGTATTTTATGTTTAATATTCTTCATGTCTTCTGCTCTGATACTTTAAGTAGATTAACAACCTCCTTTCCCTTGCTACTAATAAAATATGAACTGATAGTTGTTTATTTCTTTAGTATTTAGTGTAGTATATCAGAGCATTATTGATGTATTGAATGTTTAAACATAGCTATAGGTAGATCAAATACTTCTAACGCTGCACGATCTTTTTGAGTTTATTTGCTAAGTGTAGAATGCTTGGAAAAACCCCATCTATTTGAATCCCTAGAGATAACGAGTTGAAGAAACCAACTATCCCCCTCGAATACAGTCACATCTCCCAACAGAGCCCCGCACCGTCGAGACCCGACCCTCAGATGCTTGGAGGACCGGGGAATCTCATTACCCTGGATAACCTTTGTAGTCAAAGTTGGCTGGTAACCTGGTACCCGGTGACAACTTACATCTGTTGGCGGACCCAGTCACCAATGTCCCATCAATAGAAACTGGCACTAGAAGGAGGGCATGAGCTCATTCCCCTCTTGAGATTCATATTTTTCACCTCCCGAAGGTTCCCTAAGCCTTAGTTTTAGGAGTCAAGCCTTCAGTGGGATTGGGTCTTTCTCCCCAAAAAAATTTAAGAGAATCCTTAGGTCAGCTCCAAACCTTGAAAGGTTTGTCAAACTCGAACCTCCCACTCAAAATAAATAGACCCCGAAAGCCACACCAGCCACTATTGTCTGGGGGTCTAGTATACCTTAGAATATCCAAATTTCTTACATAATCCTAGGAACCAGCGTTTAACTTACTCAAAATATAGTTCCCCAAATGGCTGCATACTTTGGAACTTTTTCAGGTGTAGTCAATGACTTACCCTCGCACCCAGAGAAGACTTGCCCATGATATGAGCACTTAGGCTCACGAACCACAAAAATAAAACTTACAGGCATACAAAGATTCCATGAACTGACACTGATCTAACATGAAGATGTTGTGACCCAGATGTTTCCCCTATCCCTAGGACAGGGTGAGTTGAACTGGTACCTAAACCTTCCTGCCAACTCCATCAACAGTTGGCAGGACATGGAGGACACCTTCTTGGCTACCGTTCGTGTACATGTGGACCCATTTTGGTCCCACAACCAGTTCATTTAAATCAGAAAGGAACCCAATGAACCTCTTACAGCATTCAATTATCAGTTCCAACGCACTTTGAAGCGGTGCATGGGCCCTTTCATCCCATCCCCAGAGTTAACCATATAGACCTATCTCAACATGATGGAATCCTTCGTTTCCACTATCCTCTAGAGAACAACCATCGTGGGTGACCGGGATACTTTGGTAAAAGTTTACAACCTAGCCTTAGAAATGTCCCATGGCCTCAACAAGTCTTGGGCAGGATTGGGTAGAGCATGCCTTTCAACATGATCCCTGGTAGAATAGTGTACACCGGGGGATATAACCCCAATCTGGCAATGGGTGCCCCCGTGATGGCAATGAATCCCCTGCCATCGGTGATAGACCAATAGGCCCGGTATGTTTATCCATCATAGACTTAGGCAATACCGGGTCTGGAAGTCTTCCCTTGGAATCAGCCACAATAGGCACAGCAACCTCAGACACAACCACCTGGAGTGCCCTTCTTTGAGTCATCTGTGGTTGGAGGAGTTCCACCCTCGACTCCAAAAAATATTGTTGCCCTCCTAGGAAACCAACAACAACAACCGTCACACTATGATGCAAACACCGAGTTGACCGCCGAGGTTGAATCCCTCTGGTGAATGTTGTCCACTCTAATTGTGGACATGGGTTAGCTGAAGGTGGGCTCCTACATACCCCAAAATTCCAATTCCCAAAGAGGGAATATTTTCTCCAGCCAACGAAACAATAACACCAAGGGAAGAAACTTCAATAATGGGCCTCAGCCCAACCAACAACAATGGAACAATAACGTGAATACCGGAGGCCCACCTCTGAACCAAAATGCCAATCAAAGTGGTGCTGGATCATCACATTTCACACCATTCATAGACTTCTATCCCATGACCAATTGGTGTAGATTGCATGACACAGGCTCCCACAATGAGGTAAACTGTGCCACATTAGAGAAAGTCATCATGATTTCCCAATTAGACAAACAAAAATTGCATGATGCTACTCCCCCAGAGCCTCCTATGCAAGAGTCAACTCACAGTGCATTCACCTATGAGACCATCTTCTTCGGATCCTCCAGAGAAGATGAAGAAGAATCTGAATTACAGGGATTCTTTGATGAATCAATTCTAGCTTTTGAGGCCAATGCCTTCACCAACCCATGGCCTTCTTACAACACTCAGCACCAGGTTGGTAAAGGATCAGTTTACACACCAAGACCTCATACCAAGGACACTCCTCCTCAGGACAATACAACTGACCAGCCTATCCCTCTAAAAGGTTCTAGCTCTAACCAAGTGAAAGACCTAGCCGAGGGAAGCCACCTATTTCTGGGAAGAAGATTTGACATTATAAAGGTGTTGGAATGAACCACCACCTCCATGACCTTGATGGAGGTTTTGTTAAATTGTCTCGAGTAGAAGAAGTCTCTTCTAAAGCTCTTGGGGAATCTGGAGGTTGTCAGTCACCCACCCAAGACTATCTCTTTTGAGGATGCCAACGTGGCTATCTTTCACGAAAACAATGAAGATCCACCCTTCTTGCTAGGCCTAAATATCCAAGGAAAAAACATACACAACTTCCTAGTAGACTCAAGAGCTTTGGGAAACATCATGCCCCTTTCCATATGCTAGAAGCTTGGATTCTGACCCACCCCATCTAATGGCACAGTGATTCAATTGGATAAAACTGCCATGAAAATGGTGCGGGAATTGAAAAATGTCTAGATATAGCTTATCTAGGACCCCAGAATAGCCAGCATAATTGACATCTAAGTGGTGGACATCCCAAAATCTTATGGGATGTTATTGAGTCAGAATTGGTCTAAGTCCTTGTATGGATACTTTTCAACTGACTTTTCACACATATGGCTCCCCTGGTAAGGAGAATAAAAAAAGATCCAGGTTGAGAGTGAGCCCCAGATGAAGCAGGTTCTTACTGAAGTCGGGATGGTTAGTGAGGTATTCTTCTCTGAGACTTCCCCTAGGGTGTACCAACCCTAGAAATCTTAACATTCAATTTCACTCCCGGGGAGGATCCCATAGTTCTGTAGAGAACCCAGGACCTAGAAGAAAAGTTGAGGGTTGAGGTTAACTCCTAGGGTGCTACAGTGACCCCCACTACACTCTTGTCTAGCACTTGGTGCTGAGAACACTATTAGAAACATTTAGAGTTAGAGTGTGAGCTTTTCCTTTCCATCACTACCCGACACATCGACGCCTTCTGGAACAAACAAAATACAGTTGATCCGCTAGAACCTAGTATTCCAACTGGAAGCACTTCTTCAGTGCAATTGCCCCAGGGATCTCAATTCCAAATCCCTATAGAGGAAAACCTCAACAATGCACCAACAGTGTAGGAGGAAGCTCCTCCCAATTCTCCCAAAGGCAATCCAAAGACTGCCCCTGCTCGCCAGCTCTAGACTGCAAATAATGATCTGTGGACCCTTAAGTTCGACAGGTCCCAGTCGAAACAAGGCTTTGGGACCTAGTATAATTAATCAACCCATGAGGGAAATCCTTCCTCACATCCTATAGGCTATAGTTCAACTGCACGAACAATGTTACAGAGTATGAGGCTTTGGTCCTTGGACTCTTATTTGCGTTAAGGAAAGGAATCACCCACCTTCGGGCCCTACGTGATTCAGAGTTGATTGTCAAAAAAGTCTAGAGTTAGTATACATGTCATGACAAAAGGCTGGCTGCATATCGCAATCAAGCATGGAGCCTTATTGAAGATTTTGATGCCTTCAGCATTGATCTTATTCCCTGACGATGAAATTATGTCCCAAATGCCCTTGTTGTTTCTGCTAGCACATTGGAGCCCATGGCCGGCTTGTGACTCTGGAGATTCTCCATCGAGATGATCCCCACCCCATCCATCCTAGATAATGTCACCCACTTTTAGGTTTTTGAGGATCATCAGCATATCCTAGCCTTCATGGCCAATTTTGGTGTCTTCGAGGACCAGATAGTGGAGGAATGAGACCATGATGATACTGGACAGGGTGATGAAGATGATGGGATCATAGACCTACCTACCTACCAACACCATCGCTAAGGGGATGGTGACACTTGAACATATCTTTGAATCGGACCCTCAGGGCTGGGAAAAGATGTCATCCTCCTCTGAGGGAGGAAAATTTGAAAAAGTAAACATCGGCCAGCCCGGTGAAGAAAACATGATACACATTGGCACCTCCTACTCCCCTAAGGAGAAGGAGAAGATTTTAGTAGTTATCTGAGAGTACATAGATGTGATTGCATGGGGATATGAGGATTTGAAGATGTATGACACATCCATTATGACTTATACCATCCCCTTGAAACCTGATGCTAAGCCTTTTCGACAAAAGCAATGACCAGTCAACCCACTGATCGAGCCTCTAATTCATCAAGAGGTGGAAAAATTGATGTCAGCCTAGATAATCTTTCCAATTTGGCACACCACGTGGGTTTCCAACTTGGTCCCTATTAGAAAGAAGAGCGGTGAAATTTGCCTTTGCGTGGATTTTCAAAATTTGAATAGAGCCTCCAAGAAAGATAATCACCCTCTCCCCTCATTGGATGAGGTGTTACAAATAGTGAATGGATCTCAAATGATATCTTTTTTGGATGGGTACTCTGGATATAACCAAGTCATGGTTAAGTAGAAAGATAGAGAGAAAATGGCGTTCACCACTAAGTGGGGAATGTTTGCATACAGGAGGATGTGCTTTGGCTTAATTAATGTAAGGGCCACATTTCAAAAGGCTATGGACATTGTGTTTGAGGGCCTTGTGAATCAGTGCATAATCATCTACATGGATGATTTGACCATCTTTGCTAGGGACAGGCATGACCATTCCGCCCACCTCGCCCAGATCTGTGAGAGATATCGCCGGTATGGAATATCCATCAACCCTAAGAAGTGCATATTTGGGTTCATTGAAGGGAAGTTTCTCAAGCATATTGTCTTTGAGAAGGGTATATCCATTGACCCAAAGAGATTTGAAGTGCTGCTAAACCTACAAATGCTCGGCAACAAGAAAGAGATGCGGTCTTTCTTCAGAAAAATTAACTTTGTTTGGCGGTTCATTACTAGATTTGCCGAGATAGTCAAACCACTCAATGAAATGATGAAAAAGGATACCAAAATTGAGTGGAGTCCTGAATAAAAGTGGGCATTCACCTAGATCAAATAGATGATAATGGAAGTACCTATCCTGGCTAGCCCAGACTACTCCCTCCCATTTTACATTTACTCCTTTGCTTTGCTGCATTCTGTCGTGATAGTATTAAATCAAAAGTTCAAAGGGGAAGAATGACCCATAGCTTTCATGATCTCCCCCTTTAAGTATGCCAAAGTCTGTTATTCATCATTGAAAAAGAAGGCCTTTTCTCTTATTCACGCCGTGAAGAAATTTTGGCATTATAATTCTCCAGAGCAAAGTGCATGCTATTATCCTGGACTAGGCTGTGAAATCTCTGCTGATGTAGAGTGAATTGGGTGAAAGATAGGGGAAATAGATGGCCATCCTCTAGGAATATGACTTGGAAATACAACCCATGAAGATAGTCCGAGGCCAGGGACTAAGTCGAGCGATGGTAGAAGAGGCTCCCCACATAGAATTTCAAACTTACATGGTGGAGTCTATCACTCAAGACCCGTGGTATACCGATCTGGTATACTTATTGTTAAATAAGAAATGCCTAGAGGGGTTACCTCCCAATAAATGCTATACCTTGTGGATGAAAAGTGCTCACTTTATGATCAAAAACTCTGCACTTTACCGTAGGAACTACGAGGGGGTGTACCTTCGGTGCATTGATAGGGACCAAGCTACGAGAATGATCAAATAATTCCACAGGAAGTTTGGGACTAGGCATGGCTCAGCTGATGCCACCACCCATCAGATCCTCTGGGATAGATATTATTGGCCCTATATATTTAAATATGTTTACACTCACGTTTGAAGATGCCACACTTGTTAGACCGCAGCACACCGTTAGCATAACCCGGCTATGCCTTTACAACTAGTCTTCAAGGCTAGGCCTTTTCCCCAATGGGCATTTGACTTCATCAGGGAAATCAACCCCAACTCATCTGCCAACCACTGGTACATCCTGACTGCAACTGATTACTACACCCGGTGGACCAAAGCTATACCTTGCAAAAACAACACGACAGACATAGTTATTAAATTCCTGGAAGAAAACATCATCACAAGATTTAGAATGCCCTTTGCTTTAGTATGTGACAATGGTCTGGCATTTTCTTTAGCACAATTACTAGAATGGACCTAAAATTGAAAGATCATTCTGAAGTTTTCTAGCAACTATTACCCCCAGGGGAATGGTGTTGCTGAATCGATGAATAAGAATCTACTTGAAGTGATCAAACACCTACTAGAACACAATCCCCGGGATTGGCACCAAAAGTTGAGATTCACACTCTGGGTGGATCGCATTCAGATTAAGGCCACACTTGGAATGTCCCCATTTCATCTGGTTTATGGCCAGAATCTAGTGTTCCCAATAAACTTACAGATCCTAGTTTTGTAGTTTATGTAGGAATTCAACAACTAGGATAATATCATGGAGGTTCAGCTCCTAAATCTTGTGCAGATGGAGGAACAATGAGATGCAGCCCTTGAACATTTCACGAGTCATGAAGCAATGGTAAAAAGATGGTTTGACCGCAGAGCCCAATACAAGGCTTTTCAGATTTTGGACTTGGTCCTGCTGTGGGATAAGGCCCGAGAAAAGAAAGGAAAGCACACCAAGTTCCAACGGCTCAAGCTCGGACCATACCTAATCTCAGAGATCTGCAGGGTGAATACCTACCACCTTAACACCATGATTGGAGAACCTGTCCCATTTCCCGTCAATAGACAGTTTCTCAAACACTATTTCAAATAAGGTTAGTTTACCTGATGTATTTTATGGAAAGCTCTCCTGCTTGTAAATATTTCCTTCCCAGTGCCTTGTTGGGAGGTACCTTGCCTTGTAAATAGTCTTGTTGGCCATCCTTCGGGGCCACCCTTTTTCCTTGGTTGTTTTTTTTCTTTTCTTTTCTTCTTTTCGGGTTCCAGTGTTTTTCTCTTGCTTTTGTAAGGATTAGAATGCTTTGCATAACATCTAGACTCTGGGATATTGCCTTTAGCATGGTGAAATTTAGAATCTATTGTTAGCATGATGGAATCGGTCCAGTCTCTAGAGTTATTTTTCTAGTTTGGTAGTACATTATGAGTAATCTTCATCAGGTTTATCTCCGAAAGTCTAGTAATCAGTGAACTAAAATAAGGGACAAGTAATCAGACACGTCGAGGGTAGATCAGTTGCACTAGTTGGTTGACCCAAGTCTAAACTTTAAAAAAATAATTTTTGGGTCCGAATTTTTCTCCCCCATTCAGCACATGAAGGTGGGCAGAATGGTGAAATAATTACCACCATTAAATTTATCTAAGCTTAAGCTTGAAGGTGAAAGAAGTACCACCCTCCCACCCAAAAATATACCAAATAACAAGAAAAAGAAATGGGACAAAATTCCAGTCTCTGGGAGAAATGAGCAAATCTGACGACTTCAGGGTTTGATATACTTAGTGCTTCTTCTCTACTTCTCCCAGAGGTCATCAGCTTGATTTCATTTCAAATCACACACTTCACCACTTATGAAAAGATCATGGACTAAATCTCCTGTGGCTAGATTTTATCAGACATGTTACTCTTTGCATGTAAGATACTTCGAGTAACTATTTGTTCCAGTTTTTGCTAACCAAATATTTTTTAGTTCTCAAATGAACCAAGTCATTCATCTCAGATAGTCACCATTTGTTATGCCCTGCATCCCTATCCATACATTTTGTGTGCAAAATGTTGGGTCCCCCTTTTTTTCTTTCTGTTCTTGGCTCTTGCCTTGTCTTTTTTCTTTGTTTTCTTTGTTTTCCTTCTCTAGGTTTTCTTTCCCATGGTGTTGGTTTTGTTTTTGTTTTTGTCTCTCATGTCTCCAGGACCCAGTCCTAGAGTTGGTCATCTTTTGTCAGGAGCCAAATTTCGGTCTCCAAGATTCTTTGCCACAATGTCTTATTTTTGTAAGAGGGTATGGTTGCATGGAATCCCTAGGCCCGAATTTTGGAGGTCTATCTATTCAGAGTTTGTGGAAGGAAAGGTAAATTTATTTTTACCTTGGGTATAAATAGAAATTACCTATCATTTCCATAATTTCCACGATTAAAACACTTAAGCAATTTGAGCGATTTCAGAGTGATTTTAAAGTAATTTAGCGAGAATCTAGTGCGAACTCTTTCGAGCTGTTCTGAACAATTGTGGACAGTTTGTGGTGGTAAGTGGTGATCGTTTGATGTAGGGGGCTATTGTAGAGCATTTGTAGCATGAGCTCCTTTCCTTTCCGTTCTTCATTTTCAGGTTGGTGCCTTCTTTCCTCTCTATTTTCCTACTTTTTGGTTTTTGTCTAGTTTTTGTGTTCTCTTACGTTTCTATTTGGTGTTGCATTTCTTTCTGGTTCACCACCCATTAGTGGGTCAGCTCTACCAGAGGGTTGTCTTCCCTCTATACAGATGTAGGATAATATAAAAGTTGTAGATGTTTGTACATTTTCTATTTTTGTAAATAGCTACTTTGCATTCTGTACATATGTATATTTGGTATATATTATTGTATATCCCTCCGCTTGTCATGTATATGTCCTCTGGCTCTACTTAGGTTAGGTGTATATTCTGTGTATATTTGTTTGGTAGTTTTTCGAGCTCACTGTGCTACATTTGTTTCCTGTTCCTAATTTGTGAGCTCACTCTAGGTAGAATACCACCTGGTTGAAACTCGGCTCTCGACTGGTTCCAACCAGGTGGTTTTCTCTCTCCTCCGTAAACTAGCCTATCCTTCATTTATGTCCCATGCACACATTTAAATTTTTCCAAGTGGCTTTCACTCTTCATTCATTTGAACAATTGGCTCTACCATCATTGCCATAACTTCCATTTATTACATAGCCACGTGGTGTCGATGTGTGCCTAACAGTTCAATTTTTGCACACCTTTCAATGGTTAGTTTTCTGGACTCTAGGTCTCTTGCCCTCAACCAACCCATGTCTTGCTTTTACTAAGTGTGATGAGACCCTCGGGCCTAGAGATTGGTTAAATTTCCTAGTTTGCAAAATATATATATACTTTCTGGGATTTTTGAACTAAGCTCACTTTTCAGGGAAAGCAAGCACTAGGGTGGTAAAATCTCTGGATCCCAAAATTTTATTTATCTATACATTCTGACAGTTTCCTTGCCTTGCAGATTTTTGAAGCAACATACTTCCATCATGTCTAAGGCTTCCACATCTTCACCACCTGGGAGTCTGGAACTTCCTTCTACGACGATTACCAGAGCAGCTGTTAGGTCTAAAATAGAGAAATCTCTGGAAAAACTACCCCTAAACATGAAATATGTAAAGGATAGCATTATAATGGGCTCAAAGATTGAGTCCATAGTTCAATTCATTACCAACACCAACATCGGGACATGGCCTAAAATGCAGGCCTTGGTGAAAATGATGTACATTCAGCGGCAGGCCGAGGATCGATTGGCCATTAAAATTGGGGATTCTAGGATTCTTAAGGTAGCTTATTTTCCATGATCGGTGTAGTCACTAGAGCTTATTATTACACTTGCAGCACACTACAATACTTCTGTCTAAGCCATTATGCTCGTAGCCCTGGATTCAACCAGGTATCCCACCCCTATGGTGTCTCTTGACGCTGCAACTTTTTAGATGGGATTGGGGATTCCTCAATTTGACAGACCAGCTATAGTTACCAGATCAAATGCCTTGGCATAGTTTAAGTAGTTGGAGGAAGTGGCCTAGATATATATGAATAATCATTGGCTCAAGAACCTGAAGAGGGATTCCAAGAGGATGAAGCTAGAAATCCCCCGGTCCAAATTCAAAGAAAGCATCCAGATGGGGATGATAGCATTATGTCAGGTCTTCGGGAAACCACATGCCCAAGAATTCTCTGGGTGAATGTATTACTTCCTACTTGGTATCAGCACCAACAGGGAGTATTTTGACTGGGCCACCATAATTTCAAACCATGTGGATTCCCAATTCCTTTAGGTGGTCCAAAAGAAGAAGTTTTATATGAATTCCTATATTCTCTAGACCCTGGCGCAACAATAGCCAGCCACCAATGGGATTCTCATTTTAGGTGTACTTGGGATCAGCCTGAGTCAGAAGGATCCCTGGGATTATTTCTCATAGATTGAATGGGAGGCTAGTTTCCCCAGTTTTTGCAGAGTGAATGATGCCTTCATTTATTACAACCTGTTCACACCCACCCAGGATGCAGGATACCACCTATCTATAGAGGTGATGGATCTAGTCAGAATTTATGGCCATTATTAGATACAGTTCCATCAACATACATACATAAGGGTAACCAGCTTCTATGAGAAACCCTACTTGTTACCCAAACATTGTGGAAACAGGATAATTCTTTGGAATATTGCAGGCAGATAATGGAGCTGCATGCATTCTACGCCTTGAAGAAGGTAATGAATATTCCATTCAAAATCACTTGTGGGAATTATTCATGCAGTCTGGCCACCACCAAAGAAGTAGATAATGAGCTTAAAACCTTGAACTTGGTGGAATTCTAGTTAGTGCAAAAGCATTTTGATCCGCACAGGAAGATTGCACTGGCACTTCCCTAGGCATCAGAGCCCCATCAATATCACATGGAGAATTTACTCATAACGTGGTCAAAAGTAGCCATGAATAGTTCAAGAGAGTATGCCCCTGAAGCACCCACAAAGCTGCCCAACCGGTACTAAAGTTAAACCCCAAGGCCGGGACTTTTTCACAAGGAGGAGATAGGGGAAAATGAATAATGGAGACTCCAATTGTGTAAGAGGTCCCCATAAAAGAGAAAATAAGGCAATCAGTAGCGACCTCCCAACAAATGAGGGAGAATTTAATCGCATGGCTGGCTACTCTGGTACTCATGACCGGACCAATTCATCCTCCCTCCTCCCCTTCACTAGCGGCCTTAATGGTTAGGGAAATGAGGGTGGATCTAGAAGAACAATTAGTACTAAGGGATGCGGGGCTACCTTTAGTCACTAGGAGAAAGAAAAGGCTTAACCAAAAGCCCAAGGCAGAGCCGGAGCTGGGGATACCTCAGATCCCACAAGTTGAGATCCTTTCCTCTGACTCCCCAGAGCCAGAGAGGGAACCAGAGTTTGCTGATGTCCCAGCCAATCCTCCACCGTAGGATGAATTTGATGATGTTTTTACAACTGACGAGTTCAAAAATTTACAAGGGGACATCGAGCAGACAGAGGCTAAAATCACAAAATAGGAGGAAGCTACAAAACAAGAAGTTGCATAGGAGTAGGAAGAATAGGTTGAAGAAGATAAAGAGATAGAACAAGAGATTGCCTCTGAAGTCCCAGAGATATAGGACACGGGAGTGGACCAACAAAAGTAAAGTGAAAAAATGGCATCCGCTGGGGGAACTAGACCTACGGGAGAAACCATAACCTCAATCGCCATGTTCCAAGTGCCACTCCCAAAGGTTACATTTGGGGAGGTAATCACAGTGGCTCAAACCCTACATCCTCACCCGATACCTCCCCCATTACAAAAAGATGTACTTATGTAAGAGGACACCCAAGTGATAGAGGCTGAGGAGGAACAAGAGAATGAAGAGGAAGAAACCGCCAGGGTGGCTGATGAAGACCCAGACATAGCCAAAGATACAATTGAGAGGGTAGAAGAAATAGATGTCACTGGGGAAAATGTTGCCGATGAATCAAAAGATACAGGAAAGGAGCCGGGCAAGACCTGTACCACTATAGAAGAACAATAGAGAGATATCAAGGAAGAACCACAGGAACAAGCTTTGGCTAATAAACCACCCCTGTCACCATAGTGGTTAATAGAAACTAGGAAAAGGAAGGCCCCGCTGACTCACAGATCTCATCTCTCCCTGGCCAAGATGATGGCTCAGGCCTAGAACCTACCAAAGGCCAAGAAAGCTCAAATGGTTCATACTCTTTGAATCGGGCCGAGCAGAGAAACAGTTGCAGTGGTAGCCACACCTCCCCCAAACACTGACGAAGCAATGGCTAAGGTCAAGGATTATAATATCAGGGAGATATCACTGGGGAAGAGAAGAAAACAAGGTGAGGTAGACATGCTAAAAGAGGCAGGCAGGGTAGTAGAAGCCCATTATGAAAAAGAGGCTCAAAAGCTCAAGGCAGAAAAGGAGAAAAATGTGAACCTTATGTGGTTTCTAATTAAGCTTGCCCAGCCTATCGGCATTATTCCTTTGGGGGCCTCTACATTTGATATACCCCTACCATAGAGCAATGTAGATTCATTATGGGTGATGAAGAAGAAAGCCCAAGAAGTCAATGAATGGGTTGCCCTACAAGTAGGATATGTCTAGAATTTCCTAGTATCCACCCTCCTAGATCTATATGTGGCCCGACATGTCTTGCATCAAGACAAAACCACTATCAACATATGGGAGGGTGACATTGAAAATTATGAGGCATGGAAAGTTGAGTTCAGAGAACTTATTGGCCTCAGAGAAGAAGTTGTTTTCGAGTCTGGAATTTTGAGAGAAGAGTCCTTCAATTTTGTGAGGACCCAGCACTCCAAACTTGACCTCACATTGGGGGTAATCAAGTAACTTGTAGGGACTCTACGGGAAAATATCAATGCAGTGCAATATTTTTTTAATTTGTATAAGTCTTTTGTTACAAAGGTCTCCCGAGCTGACCCATTCAGCGCTGATATTTGCATGCCAGAGGATAACATCCTAGGGAAGTTCAATGAGTTGATGGAATCAAGATATCAATCCTTGGAGGGAGTAGATGGCACCCAAATGATAAGAATAACTTGTATGGTACTTAGTGGTCATGATGCGGTGAAAATGGTTGATGAGTTTAAGCGAAATGTTCCAGACCTGGGGGAGTAGATTGAGGTGGCTAAGTACCGGCGGGCTGGTCTTAAATAAGTTGATGAAGATGGAATCTCCCATCTCCTCCAAACCTTCAATGACAATAAGCAATAGTAAAGATTCTCCGGGGGCTGGAGAAAACCCAAGTATATTTGTATTCTTTATTCTTTCAAAATGTAAGCTCCTGAATCCCAGAGTTCCAAATCCCATATTTTGTATTCTTTTAGTGACCCGTGTCCTGGTCCCCAAGGCCAACCAGTCACTTTCAAGTAGTTAATAAAGGTTTCCAAAGGTTTTCAGAGGGTAGATAGCTATATCAAGGCACGTTGGGTCGACAAGAGGCTTTCTGACAGATGATCTTCTTGAGGCGCCGCTTTAGATGTACACCTGGCGCATTGGAGATAGGGCACCACTTTTTTTTATTTATGAGGCATGTAGCCTTGATCCTGGGGGATCAGATTTCTTCCTTCTCCTTCCTGGCTATCTCCTTGAGGTTGATTCTTCCACTCCATCTTCTTGTCTTGTTCTTCTGCCATGTTAGACCTTCTCCATCTCGAGGTATTTTTTAAAGTGGTGTAGGTAGTACTGGCCACTGGATAATATATTTTATGACAAGATGTAAAATAGGGTTAGGGTTAGGGTTAGAGGAGAAATGTGTATAAATAATAAGTTTGGCCCTATTCCAAGGGTCGGTGAAATTGATGATTTTGCAGTCCATAGTAATAGAGAAGCAACATTTTCATTTCAGTTGTAGAGCTCAATGCTCCTTGGTCTTTAAGCTTTCAATAATTATATTCTCCCTTGGAGCTACCATTGTACCACACACCAGTGCTCACTAGAAGGAATGTTAATGAAGAAGAGAGACTTCTTGCAATGACATTGTTGGCACTTTGTCTTCCAAGTTAATGGTATTTTATGTTTAATGTTCTTCATGTCTTCTTCTCTAATACTTTAAGTAGATTAACGACCTCCTTTCCCTTGCTACCAATAAAATATGAACTGATGGTTGTGTATTTCTTTGGTATTTAGTGTAGTATATTAGAGCATTATTGATGAATTTAATGTTTAAACATAACTATAGGTAGATCGAATACTTCTAACTCTACAGGATCTTTTTTAGTTTATTTGTTAAGTGTAGAATGCTTGGAAAAACCCCATCTATTTGAATCCCCAAAGAGAACGAGTTGAAGAAACCAAATATCCCCCTTGAATACAGTAACATCTCCCAACTGAGCCCTGCACCATCGAGACCTGACCCTCAGGTGCTTGGAGGCCTGGAGAATCTCATTTCCCCAGACAACCTTTGCAGGCAAAGTTGGCTGGTACCCTGGTACCCGGTGACAACTTACATCTACTGGTGGACCCGGCCACCAAAGTCCCATCAACACTTTGGTAAATCTACTTTGTAAGCATTTTAGCCATACTTAGCCAACACCTTACATGGACCAATCCTCTTATTTTGTAGCTTTCTTTGTATGCATTTTTGTAGTCTCACTTTGTTCAAAAACACCATCACCAAGTCTCCTACATCAAACTATAAGTCTCTTCTCCTTTCATCCACTTTAGCTTTAAGCTTCTGATTAGCCTCCATTAATGTCCTTCTCACCTACTCATGGACTTCTCTCATAGACAGAGAAAAGTCATCTGCATGTCCACTAATCCCTTCATAACCTTTTAAGTCCCTAAGCTCAAAAATATCCCTCGGATGTAATCCATACACAACTTCAAATGGACTCTTACAAGTTGTCCTATTTGTACTATCATTATAGGCAAACTCTAATTGAGGGATGACTTGTTCCCATCCTTGCCCATAGTCCTTAGTTAGACACCTTAGAAAATTACCAAGAACTCTATTAATTAACTCTGTTTGTCCATCTATTTGAGGATGATATGCAGAGATATGTGCCAATTTTTCTCCCAATATCTTCCATAATGTTTTCCAGAACTGCCCCATAAACTTCACATTCCTATCTGATACAATACTAGCTGGCAACCCATGTATCGTTACTATTTCCCTAAAGAAAAGATGAGCAATATGACTAGCATCATGATTTATTTTAAAAGGGATAAAATGACTCATTTTACTAAATCTATCTACTACCACAAATACACTATCGAAACTAGTTGGTGTTCTAGGTAGCCCCACTATGAAGTCCATACTTATGCACTCCCAAGGCCTATTAGGGATGGGCAATGGCAAATAGAGAACTGCATTTGAAGATGTTCCTTTGGATTTTTGACATACCCCACATTACTCAACATACCTCCTTACATCTTTCTACATTTTAGGCCAATGATAAAATCTCTCCACAAGAACTAGGGTCTTATTTAACCCAAAGTGCCCACTGAAACTACCATTGTGCTTCTCTTGGATGATGTTCTCCCTCATGGAAACCCTTGGAACACATAGTTGTTTTCCCTTAAATAGTAAGCCATTCTACAATGTATAGTTAACATACTCACTATGGAAATAGTTATCAAAATTAGTGCATACCTTATAGATCTCTGAGATATCTGCATCACCTTCATATAGATACTTGAATCCTTCAACTCTTATGCTCTATTGTATCTCTTGAACAATGAGAAAACTCCAACTAAGAGCATCTGCAAGTTTTTTGTTCACTCCATTCTTATGCTTGATCGTAAATGTATATGAATGCATAAATTCCATCCACTTTATGTGTCTCAAAGTGAGCTTCTCTTGTTTATTAATGTAGCTAAGAGCTTGTTTATTTGTGTATACCACAAACTCTTTTGGCAACAAATAGTGCCTCCATTTCTTGAGATCTTGAACCAATGGATAGAGTTCCAAGTCATAAGATGAATATCTATACTTTTCCTCATTTAACCTTTCACTAAAGAAGGCTACTGGCCTTCCTTCCTGACTTAGGATTGCACCCACTGCTATATTGTTAGCATCACATTCTACAATGAACAATTTGTCAAAACATGGAAAAACCAGAATGGATTTTGTAGCCACTTCTTTCTTCAATATTTCAAATCATTCATTGGCTTCCTTGGTCCATATGAACTTTGTCTTGACTCCACCCTTTATAGTATCTAGGATAGGTGCAAAAATTTCACTAAAGCTCATCACATACTTCCTATAAAACTAAGCCAATCCATGGAAGCTTCTCACTTCTATCCCTCTTTTTGGAGTAGACCAGCTTAATATTGCTTCAACCTTTCTTTTATCCATTTTTATATCACCTTGGGAAAATAAAAACCCTAAATAGAAAAGTTATTGTTTCATAAATTCACTTTTCTTGAGGTTAATGGTTAGCTACTCTTCCTTGGTTTTACTAAAGATGAGGATATCATCTAGGTAGACTACTACAAATACACCTATGTAATCCTTCAATACTTCATTCATGACCCTCATAAAAGTACTAGGTGCATTTTCAAGCCCAAATGACATTACTAACCACTCCTTTAGTCCCTCTCTTGGATTTAAGGTAGACTTCCACTCATCACCCTCTTTCATCCTAATTTTATAATATCCACTCTTAAGGTCTATATTTGAGAAGCACTTAGCACCCCCAAGACAATCCGTCAAGTCTTCTATTCTAGGAATGGAAATCTATACCTAATTGGTACGCTATTTATTTCCCTAAATTCAGTACAAATTCTCCACTTACCTCCCTTTTTAGGAGAGAAAACCATTGGAAAAAACATGGGCTGATGCTCTTTCTTATTAGACCTTGGTCCAAAAGGTCTTGAACTTTCCTTGCAATCTCCTTGTTTTGTTCTAGTCTCATCTTGTCAACAACTTTATTGGGCAATGATGCCCCTACCACAAATTCTATCTGATGACAGATTGGACTTTGTGGAGGTAGTGTAGCTGCTGTCCCATAACATATGATGTCCTTGAAATGATCCAGTAGTTTTCCAACTTCTATAGGTATAGGTGTCTGATTGGGTGTCTCTTCCTCCTTTGGTTTTACCAAGATAGCATTACCAACTCTTTCTTCCTTCATATCTTTTAAATTTTATTTTTCACTGATTAAGAGTGTATTGGTGTCCTTCCTTTCCATTGTATCCTCCTCTATCAAGGACCTAATCTTATAAGGGACTTCATTCTTCTTGAATGAATATTATTATCCTTTCCATGGTGGACTCCTTCTCTGTCATACTGCCATGGTCTTCCAAGAAATAGATGGAAAGCATTCATTGGTAACACATCACAAAGTATCTTGTCCTGATACATCCCTATGGTGAATTCAACAAATACTTGTTCATTTAGAAATTTGTTTTTCCCCTTGTTGAACCAAGTTACTTTATAGGGGTTAGCATGGGATATCTTGTTAAATTTCAACTTCTACACTACCTCCTTTGAGATCATATTATCTGTTGACGTTGAGTCTATGATGAATCTACATACTTTGTTAGAAATCTTGCTCTTCACCCTAAAGAGTGTTCTCCTTTGTTTGTGTTCTTCTTTGTTAGGTTCTTTTATAAAAATCCTCCTAAGCATTAGGTTCTCTCCCTTCTTTGAATCAGGACTTACCTTAGAGTGTTTTGTACTCTCTTCTTCTTCTTCTTCTTCTTCTTCTTCTTTCATATATGTAATTTTATTTTCTCCTTGTGAAGTTGATAGCTTCTACAGACACCTATAGGTAGGGTGACCCAATTTTCCATAGTTATAACATTTCATTGAAGCAAAATGTGAGATTCTTCCAAAACCACCATATCTACCTCTTCCACCACTATGATAGCTTCTTCCTCTTCCATACCCTCCTCTATTGTTTGACTCATTTATTTTCTCAATGATTTTAGATTCTCCTTGACCTCTAGTGTCATTACTTCTTCCACTAGAACATCCTCTATGTCCTCCTCTAGAGTCTCTACCTTTTCCTCTACCCCTAGAGATTGAATCTTGATTCTTTCTAATTTTTTCTTCCACCTTAAGGGCCATTTGAAAACAAACATGGATAGAAGTTAAGGTAAAAAAGCTTACTTCCTCTTGAATATTCCAACCGAGTCCATTGAGATACCTAGCTACTTTGATACTTTCTATCTCTTGCAATCTATACCTAAGGCATAATTTCTAAAATTCTTTTGTACAAGATGTCGCATCTAAGTGCTTTTGTCTGAGATTTTGTCTCTTTTTATGCACTTGGATGTCATAATCCTCTAGTAGGTAATTTTATTTTACCTTAGCCACCATATCCTTCAAATTTTTTATTGGATTATTCCCTTATCTTCCTTTTTCTTCTTGGAAGAACCTCTAACAAGTTAGTGCTTGTCCTCTCAATCTTGATTTAGCTATCTTCACCTTTTTTGCCTCTATGATTCCATCACATTAAAATTGATTCTCCATTCCTTTAAACCATTCCATCACTAATTCTACATCCATTTAGCCAGAGAATAAATGGATACCTTCTAATTCTTTTCCACTTAGTCCTTTAAGGTCTTTGAGGAACAGTTCCTTAGGTAGTGTAGGGTTAGGTTCTCGTTCCACATTCTCTTCAATATTAGTCTTTCCTTTATCTTTATCCTCTTCTAAATATTCTTTCATCTTACTTGCAGTCTTTGCAACTTCTGCCAATTTGTGTCTCATGTCCTTCATAGCTTCTTCTAGGAGTCTATTATTTTATTTTTTTTCTAAAAAATCTCTTTCCAACTCTTCATTGGTCACCATGGTTCTCTCACTAATTGAATCACTCACCTCTAGCATGCACACTCACTTCCCAAGCCTTTCAATAGATCTTATATCACTTTGATGGGGAGATCAAACTCACAAGATATTTCTTTCTCTTCTCAAGGCCTTTCCTATGACCTTAAAAGGGTACTTATATATAACCTAACTAGAGACACTCCTATGGTCCCTCTACTCTATCTAGATCTCTCCACCAAATTCTAACTCTCCTCAATCCTTCTCTACTCAACTGTGCATCCATAGGCTCAATTGAAGTACCTATTCTCCCAAACTTTTCTTGGAAATAGAAATAGGTGTTAACACTATTTCCCCTTCACCTTCAATCCATATTGACTCATTTGGATAGGTTCATTCATAGAATTCCTATTGAGTTCATTCTTTCCTATGTTCTAGGCCCTGTAACCTTTTTAGCACAATTATGCCTCCTAAAACAACCAAACTTGGAATATCTTCCAATCCACCTTAAGAACCCAGAAAACTGACTTTAGCTTCTTTCTAAGGACCTCATAGGCTTCAATATTTCCTAGGTCTTAGGTATCCAAAGTGTTCGTACATTGGACTTTCTGCTATTCCCTATTTTAAGGGTTTCTAGGACATGTAGACCAGTCTGTCTCATTTGATCTCACCATGTTCTTTGATAGACTCCTCTACACTTTTTCTTTCATATATAAGACCTTGTCACATGCCCCTGCACTCTCCAACTCATTATTGACACAAACCAATCTATTAAACAAGGCTTCTTACCTCTGCAACTGTGTAAACTTGTAACTAGATACCTCTGTACTCACCTAGGGTTTGCTTGCATAAATATCTCCCCTACATAAAATGATCCCTAAAGCCATATTTACACTATGTACAAAGTTCTCATCTTGATTCCAAGTGGCCATTGAGATTCAACAATGGGAACTCAAGAAGGAGCCATATTTACATGGTTGACATTGTTCAGGACTGCGAACTAGAAGAACATAAAAAATTTATAAAATGAAAAAGAAATTAACCAAATTCTCAATTCAACTCCAAAAATATTATTGACATAACAAGAACAAACACCTCAAACAATTACAATAGACCATTCAATCCATTAAGGTTGGATGATGGCTCAAAACTAGTCTCTACATGACAAATATAATGCTTCCACTAAGTCAGTCCATACAATTTGGAAACCTACCCCTCAATTAGGGTTTAGGTAACCTTATATAGTCCATCCCCATGTTCTTAGACCCTAAGGTTTGGATTTGGACCCATTAAATTCTGAATGCAACATTATAGGAAATGTTGTCATGACAACTTTGTAAAGTTGTCATCAGCAACTTTTGCAACTTTTCCAATTTTCTCTTACAATTACTCTAACTTTCTCAACTTGATCCAAAATCATTCCATTGGATCTCAAATCACCTAAAAAAAAAACACTTGTACCTTCATTTTTGGATTTTGTTCATTGTTTGACCAACTTTGACTTCCCTACTCACCTATTGCAAAACTGACTGTCTAGGACCTTCTTGGACTTAACCAGAGACAACACTTAACAACTCCTATTTACAAAGACACTTTGGGACTTTATCTTAGTCTTTTTTCATTGGTGGTTAGCTATAACTACCTACAATCCAAAATTGAAACTAGGATAAAACTAAGACCCTAAGGTGCTCCTCTACCAACATCTTAAACAACCATCAACATGACCCTTATTCCTATAGTAGAAGAGCCAGTTTCCTATTCCACTTTGGTCCCTTTCTACAACTCGAAAGGAATTTCAATTTGGAATAAACATCCATCTTTGCAGAGTTCCCAACAAATTTTTTAATATGTCCTTGAATCCCCATCCTCCCTTCATTCCTCACTTTCTCCTCAGGAATGATATTATCATCATCCTCCATGCTATTTTGGACATTAACATCATACTTGTTCCCAATCTCATCCTGAGACAAATTTTTCCCTTCCTTAGCCTATTTGGCATTTTTTGTTCTTTTTAGTGTTAGAAGATTCTACCCTATGAAAAGTAGACTCTTTAGAAATTTGAAAATCAATTTTTAAATTTATTCTGAGAATGAAATAATTCTATAAGACAAGATAATGTTTTAATCTTTTACTTCATACATAGATTTTATTTGAAATTTATTGTCTAGTTAAATCATTATATTTTTCCTTGTCTTTCTAAAAATTAAATTATGGAGATTAAATATGTTTTCATGTACAAGTTGTTACTTTAGAATAATGAATAAATACATATATATTTCATTTTGAAAATAAAAAAAAATTGCTTATCTCTATTTGATTATTGAAAAATAAATATTTATATAAAAGAAAATTGTGAGAGAAAATACAATTTCTTAATAATTGTTTGAAATGAACTCTTTCATTTGAATAGAAGAAAGATAATCTATATTTTTTTCCTAAAACAATAAGAATTAGGAAGAATAAAGATATATTAATATTAGACTTGTTTTATAATGAATATAAAAACTTTTCTCGCTATTTTTATTATTTTTTTACAATTTAAAAAATAGATTTACTGAAACAAAATGATTGAGTTTATCTACTATGATTGCTTTAGAGAAGAATAGATATAATCATTATTGAGAAGTATTTTTATGAATGGTTTGATGGATTTTTTTTTTCAATTTTTATTTATTTATTTTTATTGACAATAAAATTTTCTAAAAAGACTAAGATCAGTGATTTTTTTAGTGGCTAATATTTGCCAATTGGATAATTTTTTAAATTTGAGAATCCAAATTTGGCTAATAATTCAAGATTTAAGGCAACCTTAATAGCCAAATTTTTACAAAATTTTATTTTAGAAATATTTAAATTGCCAAATAATTTATTTCATTAAAAATTTGAACTCAAAGATTCGCCAAATATTTGATACATGGTTAGATTCAATTCACCTAAATTTTATAAGTTATTATAGAAATGTAAATTAATTCACCAATAATATATCATAACTATTAGTTATAGTAGGGTTGTATCACCAATATTAGTTGTCATTATTGATTTAAAACATAATCTAGTGA
>MU226028.1:5136740-5148348 GCA_018584345.1 Thuja plicata
TTTATCTCACACAATACAATGAGGATTATTTGATTATATTTTAAATAAATTGTAGCAACTAGATACTATAGAGCTCCCTTAAACCCATCTAAGATTTCATAGTTTGCCTAATAAATTTCTATAAGAAGTCTTTTTTCTTTAAATATAATTATTTTCCATGGTCATTAATGAAACTTTCGTTATTGTTTGAGATTCGCCAATATTTTCTACAAAAAAAATGTGATTAAGAAATAATCACCAATACAAATAATTTGTTTTCCCAAAAAATTGAGAGATTCGCCAATAGGAATTAATTTTTTTAAAAAGAAAATGAAAGATTCGCCAAGATTTTATATCTTTTTCTAGAGGGGAGTTTCTTAAAGTTATCCCTGACTAAGATGATTTTTTGGGCTTATATATATTGTTGGAAGCTACAATTGAAATAATTGTCATATTGTCATTGATGTTAAATCTTAACTGGTAAGAGAGTTGCTATCTGGTAAAGTGCCATATCATTTGAGTAATGAAGAATATTTGAAAATAGGAGATAACAAGAAGACCTAGTGAAATGATTGAGTTATGAGAAAATACAATGGGTACTTGATTAGTTGGAAAATTAACAAGATAATGTGTTGTTTATCTTTAACACTAAGTGAGGCAAGGAAGACTAAAATCTTAGTCTAGACCGAGAAAAAGAGAAGAAGATTAATGAACTTAAGTTTATGCCAAGTGATATAGTGTCGACCGAGAATTAGTATTTACCAAGTTATCTAGTGATGACTGAGCGGAAGAACAAAGTGATGACTGAGCATTAGTATTTTACAGTTTATGAAACAATTGAGATCCCAGCCGACATAGTTGAATTCTTGGGATATGTAAAGCATGTGGAAGATAAAGATGAATGACCTCGATAATTTAATGCATGATTAGCTATTACTGTGTATGGTTTCAAGAAGGAGTTTTGAGAATTATATAGAAATTAGAAGGAGAACAAAATGTTGGAAGGATTTGTTAGATCTACATTCATGATTAAGCATAAAACATTTTAGATACCTAGTTAGAGAGGTATAAGGATAACCTAATTGGAGGTTCTGGTATGAGAGGATGATTCAGTTGATTGGCTAATCTAAGAAGAAGGTAGAGAAGGCTGAAAAAAAAAGTAAAGAACTTTGAAGTGGTGATTACTTAAAGGATTTCTAGGCAGATTAGAGAGATAGAGATGATAATGGAGGTCAGTCAGTTGATTAACATTTGAGTGAAAGTTGTTCTATATTTCCAAAGTGAGTTATATGTTTTAGATCAAAATTTTTGTTACTTTCTAAGTATTGTATCAGTTAAAATCCTTTAATCAAGGTTGACCTAACAATCATTTTATAAATCCTTTAATCAAGGTGTCGTTCTAATGGAATGATCTTAATTCCTCTAAAAAGGCTCACTCCTTATGGGGTGATTAAATCCTTTAATAACCTAATAGTGTGTATTGTAACCTTTAACAGGATTGGCTCTTCATAGAGCTCACTTCAAAAGAGTGAAAGATTGGTAGCATGTTATTGGTGGTTTTTCCAAAATTGGGTTTCCATGTGAAATTTTGGTGTCATACTTGTGTGAATGTTATTTGATGTGTTTACTATTTAGAGTTTTATATTCTACAAGTTGATTACTTTAGGATAGTGGACTGCAATTTTATGTTACTAATTATATTCTATAGAGACTGAGAGGATTGGTAAGTAGATCTAAGTAGTTTTTAATTGTTTAAAAGTTTAATTGGTATATTTGGACCTTGGTGCAGGAGCACGTAGGTAGGACTAAAATGGTAACCTAGGGCTTCTATTTGTATTTTGGCTTGTATTGGTCCTAGCCACACCACTAGTGGAATAATGTGACTAGATGGGTCCTAAGATGTGTTGTGTTATATAAGGAGGTCTTGTTAGGTCCTTAGTGACTTTATTTGCAAGTAATGTCCAAAGTTGTTCATTTGTGTCCATGTTGCCAATGTTGTTGCAAAATGGTGATTATGCATTTAGGGGTCAAATTGCAAAAGCAAGTGTTTATGAGACCTATTTGAGGGTCACTTATCCTAGATCTGAAATTGGTTAAATTCTTGAGTTCATTGACAAAGTTGTAAGAAAGAATCACAAAAGTTGTAAAGTTGTCGATGTTGTCATTGACAACATTGACAACATTTCTCGCAATGATGTCTTTTCAAGAATTTGGGTTTCTAACTATTAGAAATCGGAGATAGCATCATGGTCAACTATATAAGGCCCCCTTTGACCTTTGTATGAGGTTGGTTGATTTTTCAATTTATCTATACAGACTGTGTTACTGAGAAACCAGTTACAGTTAAGCAATTTCTTTGCATTTTGGTGTTTAATGGATTGAACTCTACATTTTATTTGGTGCATGAGTTAGAGGGTGTAAATTATTGATTATTTATGTGATTTTTTTTTTTTTGTTAATATTTCCTTGTTTATGTAAAAAAAGTTCTATTGTGCACTGGAATTTTTCTAAACTAGGTAGTTTCTCAAATTGGGGTCATAACTGAACTCTTTCCACTAGGGAAACTCTGGGAACCTTTGGAATTAAGAAGATGACTCCTTGTACATATTGTATAGTGAAGGAGGGGCCCTGGAAGGAAATTATTTTTTACAATGATGCCCTACGCAAGCCAACATTGCATTGATAGGGATCACAAAGAGTTTAAGAGGTGTTAGGAGGGATTGAAAGCATTGATTGCTTCAATTAGAGCTTGAATAGAGGTGGAGATATGTGTGTAGTAGTCCCAAATTTAATGGGAATCTTTGCTGAAAGATCCTTAATGGTGAACAAAAATATTTAGATGGCCATGCCCTATTTTTATTGAAACCCTTAAAGTTAGGTTTATTTGTAGGTACCCACTATACGAACAACTTGGGAGCACAAGACCTTGATGACATGTAACTGATTGAATGTTTGATAATTTTAAGTTGAAGATAATGCAAGGCATTAAATAAGTTAATGGTTTGTATTGTCATTGATGTCAACTTGATATCTTCTATATGGTCATGTACATAATGCCAAAGCCTTTAGAGAATCAATGGAACAAAGATTATACTTTTAGCAATGCATAAAAGTCAAGTATTCACTAAGTGATAGACAACACCGACGGAGTGCACACCATCGGTAAAGGAAAAGAACAAAAGTCATAGTGATACCCAACAAGCAGAAGATAGTGTTTCTCGATGAAGAAAAATCAGAAGATACCCAACGAGCTGAAAATAGAGTTGCTCGATGAGAAAAATCCAATAATTCTCGAGGAAGATCTCAAAGCTGACTGGATTCACACTGACGGAACTGGTAGTTGTCACTGATGACTAACTATAGAGTTGACTGACAGAATAGAGAGTTCAGAAAATGACAAAATATCTAGCTGATAGAGCTTAAGGATAGACTTAACTAGTTGTTTTATTTGTTTTATTCGACCAGAGTTAAGTAATTGATTTAAAGAAGATTTGTACAGTTGGCAAGAAGATAACTACGAGATAAATTAGGAGTTAAAGCTATCAATAAGATTGGTTGGATTTGTTTTCACACCAAGAATCAAGAATGAAAGAATATCATGTCTATATAAGAGACAAGCATAATTAATTTCCACAATCACATACACAGGAAGGGGAGTGAATAAAAAGAGGATGTTGAAGAGAAACTGATGAAGGACAACTTCATACAGTCCTGATCAATCAAGTTGAAGGAGAGCTAAAGAATTCTGTAGACACCGACGAACAGTGAAGCAGAGCATCATAGAGTAGAAAGTGTGGAGCACAAATAATTGAATTGATACATTGATCAGAGAGGTAATGTACTTAAATAGATTTGAAAATTTATAATTCAAGTTGCATTAGAAATTGGCCATAGTGTTTCAGTTTAGCCATTGAAGCATCAAGTCTCTTAACAAAGCAGGACTTAACCATCTTCTATATATTGAGGTACATCCCAAGGAGTGCCAAAAAGGTTGATTCATGAAAGTAGCATTGAAATTGCATAAAGCCTATTGACAGCCTAAGAAGAAGGTTGATTCAAGGATGGTAGCAAGATTTTCTGAAAGCCTATTGATAGTCTAAAAAGGAAGCTGATTCAAGGATGGTAGGAAATAGATGCCTGATACTAAGTGAAAACCTCTATGTATAAAATCCTCTAACAAGGTCACACCTAACAGTGTGTTTATAACCTTTAACAGGGTTGGCTCCTAACAGGGCTCACTTTAGAAGAGTGAAAATTTGGGGTACTGGTCCCAGTGGTTTTTCCCTTACTAGGGTTTCCATGTTAAAATCCATGTGTTATGTGTGTATGGTTTATTACTTTACTATTTTACATTTCACATATGTATTTCTATATTTATTGGTATACTCTGCATATTTACTGAGTATCGGTGAATAGTTTTACTTCTTATTGGTAATCAAGGAGAATAAGGACAAACATGGTAAACCGATAGATAGTTAATTATTATAAGTATTTCATGGCATACATCTTGTAAGGACTTAATAATCATAAATGTATTTGATTGGTGGTTAGTGATTAAAGGGTAAATTTTGGAGGCCACTGATTCACTCCCCCCTCTTAGTTATTACTAACAATTGGTATCAGAGCTTGTGTGCTTAGAAGGAAGGTTTCAAGACCTAAGTAAAGATCACAAGTTGAATAAAGGAAACTTTGCTTCATGGCAAAGTAGGATAAGACTCCACTTATCACATATTGGTAATTATGTTACTCAATACTTAGATACTGAATATGTGTTTCGTACAGGACCATTGACAGTAGATCAATTGAGAGATAATCATGAGCATAACTACATGGTTATAGAGCTTTCTTCCTCACTCTCTAACACTAAATTTGAAGATGTCAAGGACTACAAAACTGCAAAGAAAATGTGGGACAAACTGAAGCTTTTGCATGGAGGTGATACAAATGTTCTGAGAGCCAAGGCAGAAATCCTTAGAGGAAAGTTTGATGATCTCAAAATGAAAGAAGGAGAAAACATCACACAGTACAACACAAGAATAAAATAAATATTCAATGATATATGAGGTGTTGGAGGTACACTTGAAGAGGAAACAATGGTAAGTAAAATCTTAAGAACCTTATTGCCTGTATATGCTATTAGAGTTTCTGCTATTGAAGAAATGAGAGCAATAGAAAACAATACAGTTACTCTTGATAGCTTAATTGGTAGACTGATTTCATTTGAGATGAACAACTTTGACAATAGTTTCTTACCAAGTTTAGATTCTACATTTAAGTCTTCTATGAAAATAAGCAAATCCAATCATAGATACTCATCTAGAAGGGACAATGAAAGTGAGAGTGAAGAAGAAGATCTAGATGAAATAGAAGCACTCATGGCAAGGAGAATCCAAAGAGGCAAAGGTAAATACAAAGCCAAGTTACCACTTGTATGCTTTAATTGTAAAGAGATTGGACACTTTGCTTCAAGATGTCCTAACAAAAGAAAATATGATAGAAGTAATGATAGATCTTTTGAGAAGAAATCTGATAGAGGTGATAACAAAGATTATAGAGGTTATCGACAATTAGAAAGAAAGGATACCCAAGACTACAAGGATAAAGGAAAGAAGGCTAGCTACCTAGCTACTTGAAAAGATGAAGATACTAAAACTGAACCTGATGATGACATCAAGATGGTATTTGTAGCTGTGAAGGATGATTCAGATGAATATGAAAGGTATGAAGAAACTACACTCATATCTAAGGTTATAAAGAATGATATATGGATTATAGATAGTGGCTACACTCACCATATGACTGGTGACAACAAAAATTTTAACACTTTTGAATACTATAATGGTGGTACAGTAAGAATGGGAAATGATACACCTTGTCCAGTTGAAGGTAAAGGAACAATAATGTTGAATAACCTGATTAAATGTGAAAATGCTTATTGGGTAAAAGGATTGAATTATAATCTGGTGAGTGTTTCTCAGCTGAATAATTCAGGTCAAAGAGTAGCATTTGAAAAAAAAAAGGCAAAGATCTTCAATGAATCAGGAAAACTGATTGGTACCGGTGAACAAACTAAAGGTAACTTATTCTATCTGAATGATACTAACCCCACTTTCTTAATGAACATAAATGAATTTACATATGGTTGTGGCACAAAAGATTATGTCATGTGAATTTTAACAACATGATGAAAATAAGTAGAAGAAGTATAAGAGGCTTACCGACGATGACAAAGCCAGACAACATCATGTGCAAAAAATGTCAAAAAGGTCAAATGACAAAGTCTAGTTTCAAAAGTAAAACCCATACATCTGATGATATTGTAGAATTAGTCCATACTAATTTATGTGGACCTATGAGGACAAAGAGCTATTATGGAGATAGATATTTTATTCTCTTTGTTGATGATTACTCTAGAATGATGACAACCATGTTTCTAAAATAAAAACATGAAGCATTCAAGATGTTTAAATGGTATAAGGCTATGGTAGAAAAACAAAGTGCTAAGGATCTAAAATGTTTGAGATCAGATAGAGGAGGAGAATTTATATCAGATGAATTCACTAATTTCTATAATGAGCATGGTATAAAAAGACAGGTTTCTGCACCAAGAACACCACAACAAATTGGGATTGCTGAGAGAAGGAACAGATCAATAGTTGATTGTGCAAGAACACTGATGATAGAGAAGGACATCACCCAAATCTTCTAGAGGGAATCTCTCAACACTACTATTTATACACTTCATAGAGTACAATTGAAGAAGGACACAAAGAAGACATCTTATGAGCTATGGTATGGTAAAACACCCAATGTAAGTTACTTCAAAATATTTGGTAGTCAATTTTATGTCTTAAAGGATGTTAGAAATGGAAAGCTTGATGCCAAAAGTGATGAAGGTATTTTTCTGGGGTAGTCTACCAAGAGAAAAGCTTTTAAATGTCTAATCAAATCTTCTAAAAAAATAGTTGAAAGTGCAAATGTAAATATTGATGAATTTGCAGAAAAGAATGAGCTAGAAAGCACAAAAGAACTAGAAGACTACAACAAGTTTGTATATTGTGAAGAACCCATAATTCTACATGAGAAACAGTGTTTTATTGCAGAACAACAGAATGTTGCAACCGATGGTCAGAATAATGTTACTGATGGTCAGGAAAATGATCAAGATAATGTGCAAGGTAATGAAGATCAAGCTGATACAAAAAGATTTGTACCTATACTTGCAAGATATGTAAGAAAGAACCATCTAGAGGACCAGATCATAGGAGATAAGAAAGTTGGTACAAGAATAAGAAGTAAGTCTTTAAACACAAATTGCTTAATGATGAGATTGAGAAGATTGAGAAGAACAAAACATGGTCACTTGTGCCAAGACATATGACAAGAATGTCATTGGTACAAAATGGATATTCAAGAACAAGCTGAACGAGAATGGAGAATTCACAAGAAATAAAGCAAAGATAGTACGCAAGGGGTATGCACAAGAGGAAGGTATAGACTATGGAGAAACCTTTGCACCCATTGCTAGGCTAGAAGGAGTAATAATACTACTTGCTTATGCTGCATATAAAGGATTCAAAGTATATCAAATGGATGTCAAGTCAGCATTCCTAAATGGATTGCTTGAAGAAGAGGTATACATTGGACAACAAGAAGGGTTTGTAGATCCAGACAAGAGGAACATGGTATGTAGACTTCACAAAGCCTTGTAAGGATTAAAAAAATCTCCTAGAGCCTGGTATTAATAACTTCATTCCTATCTAATAAGTATTGGATTCATAAGGACTAGTGAAAACAATAATCTTTATTTGAAAGAAGATACTGATGCTAACACTTTGATTGCTAAAATATTTGTTGATGACATCATAATTAGAGGCAATAATATACTATGTAAGTCATTTACTGATGAGATGAGAAAAGAGTTTGAGATGTCTATGTTTGGAGAGATCAAGTTCTTTCTTGGTCTACAGATCATTCAACAAAGAGAAGGTATTTTCATTACATAGCCCAAATACATCAAAGAGGTCCTGAAAATATTCAAGATGGAAGATTCCAAACCTGTTGGAACATCGATGGCTACTGGATGCAAATTAACATAGGAAGACAAGACAACAAAGATAAATCAAACTTTATATAGATCAATGATAGGAAAAATTATGTATGTTGCACACACTAGACCAGATATTGCACATGCAGTAGGAATTGTTGCTAGATTTTATGCTAACCCAAGAGAATCACATATGACTGCTATGAAAATAATTCTAAGATATCTAAAGAATACTAAGGAATTTGGCTTATGGTATAGAAGAGAAGGAAAATTTGAACTAAAAGTGTTTATCGACACTGATTGGGCTGGAAATCTTGATGACTGGAAGAGCACAACTGGAGGAACATTCTTTATGGGTGATAGACTTGTCACATGGATTAGAAAGAAGCAAGGATGTGTCTCTTAGTCTACTACATAAGAAACATATGTTGTTGCTACTGCAAAATGCTCAAATATTGCATGGATCAAATAGTTGCTGGAAGGTATGCATATGAAGATCTCAGAACTAGTGACTATGTATTGCGATAACACTAGTGCAATAAAAATTTCCAAGAATCTAGTCATGCATTCAAAGACTAAACACATTGCAATCAAGTATCATTATTTAAGAGAACAAGTTCAAGATAAAGAGGTGATACTTGAGTATGTGCAATCAAAAGAACAATTAGCTGATATCTTCACCAAGCCACTACCCAAGGATACATTTGAGTACCTTAGAAAGAGACTATGGGTCAAACCCTTGTCTACCAGTTAGTAAAGGACTAAAGGTTGCATCATCCTATATATTATCAGAATATCATTCATTTTGATGCAAGCCAAAAGATGAATGTCAAAGCTACATCTATATATAGAAAGGTATGAATCAGAATCAAGAACCAGAGCATATTGTTGTATTGCTGATGGACAAGGGAAATTCAAGGAATATATTATGGATAGAAGAAAATAATTGTTTGACATGAATGTTAGATATTTGTAAAATATTTGTTTGGCATTGTTGTCAAAGGGAGAGAATGTATCCATATTATCACAAGAAATTAATCATTATTAGATTACTCCAAATAGGGAGAGATCATATCCATAGGGAGAGAATTTGTATGAAGGAATCATATACAAAGGGACAGTAGCTTACAAAAGATAGAGACATGAAAGAAGAAGAACAATCAAAATAGAGATATTGACACAATGGAAGGATGCAACACATCAAAACAAGAAACACAGAAAGCTGCAAGAATCAAATCTAAGCTAACACAGAGCTTACCACGGTCAAACATTTTTATCTGTTATCAAAACAAAGTGTTTGGTAATTTGATGAATCTCAACAATTGTATTTCATATTGTATTAGAAATAGTATAGTGTGATGATATATTATGTTGCCATCACTGCCAAAGGGAGAGATTGATGACAGGTAACTGATTAAATGTTTGGTAATGTTAAGTTGAAGATAATGCAAGGCATTAAATCAATTAATGGTTTGTAATTTCATTGATGTCAACTTGATATCATCTATACGATCATGTGCATAATGTCAAAGACTTAAAAGAATCAAAGGAATAGAGATGATGCTTTTAGAAATTCATAAAAGTCAAGTATTCACTAAGTGATAGACAACACTAACAGAGTGCACACTATCGGTAGAAGACACACGAGTAGAAGACAGTGTTGCCCGATGAAGAAAAATCATAGGATACCCGACGAGCTAAAAATAGAGCTGCCCGATGAGAAAAATCCAATGAAATCCAACAGACGGAGATCCTAAAGCTAACTGGAGTTACACCAACGGAACTGGCAATTGTCACTGACAACTAACTCCAGAGTTGACCAACAAAATAGAGAGTTTAGAAAATGACAAAATATCTAGCTGGCAGAGCTTAAGGAGAGACTTAACTAGTTGTTTTATTTGTTTTATTTGACCAGAGTTAAGTAATTGATTTAAAGAAGATTTTTACAATTGGCAAGAAGATAATCATGAGATAAATCAAGAGTTAAAGCTATAAATCAGATTGGCTAGATTGTTTTTCACACCAAGAATCAAGAATCTAGAATCAAGAATGAAAGAATATCATGTCTATATAAGAGACAAGCATAATTCATTTCCACAATCACATACACTGGAAGGGGAGTGAATAGAAAGAGGATGCTGAAGAGAAAATGATGAAGGATAACTTCATACAGTCTTGATCAATCAAGCTGAAGGAGAGCTAAAGAATTATGTAGACACAGACGAATAGTGAAGCACATCATCACAGAGTAGAAAGTGTGGATCACAAAGAATTGAATTGATACATTAATCACAGAGGTAATATACTCAAATAGATCTAAAAATCTGCAATTCAAGTTGCATTAGAAATAGGTCATAGTGGTTCAGTTTAACCATTGAAGCGTCAAGTCTCTTAATAGAGAAGGACTTAACTGTCTTCTATATATTGAGGTACATCCCAAGGAGTACCAAAAATGTTGATTCATGAAAGTAGCATTGAAATTTCATAAAGCCTACTGATAGCCTAAGAATAAGGTTGATTCAAGGATGGTAGCAAGATTTTCCTAAAGCCTATTGACAGTTTAAGAAGGAGGCTGAGTCAAGGATGGTAGAAAATAGATGCCTAATACTAAGTGACAACCTCTGTGTATAAAATCCTCTAACAAGGTCACACCTAAAAGTTTGTTTGTAACCTTTAATAGGGTTGGCTCCTAACAAGGTTCACTTCAGAAGAGTGAAAATTTGGGGTACCGGTCCCTGTGGTTTTTCCCTTAACAGGGTTTCCACGTTAAAATCCATGTGTTATGTGTGTATTGTTTATTACTTTACTCTTTTACATTTCACATATGCATTTCTGGATTAATTGGTATACTCTGAATATTTACTGAGTATCAGTGAATAGTTTTACTACTTATCAGTAATCAAGGAGAATAAGGACAGACAAGGTAAACTGACAGATAGTTAATTATTATAAGTATTTCAAGGCATGCATCTGTTAGGGTTTGACATAACCAGAACAATATAAGAATAAACAGTTATATGCAAAAATAATAGAAGAAAGAAACTAAACAAAGATAACACACAGATTTAACGTGGTTCACCCAAAACCTGGGCTACATCCACCTACATAGCCATCCACCCTTTCTTATCATCCAACAAAAACATACACCACAATACAATGCATTATACATCTCGAACGCTTATAACATGTGTTTTAGGGCAACCTCTAAAATTGACCATTTTAGGGTTTTACAATGTCGGTCTTCTTTTTCCTAAAGAACCTTATCTCTTTCTAGACATGGGGCCACAATATCAACACCTGCTACATGATCAGTTTCCATAATATCAACAATCTCCCACTTGGAGACTGATCAGGCTCCACACCAATTAATCTCCCACTTGGAGACTGGAACCAGATGACAAAGTAGTAGATGAAACTCCCACTGGATAAAATACCTTGCTATGTATTAACCCCATGATCATCAGTCAAGAAGCCCAATAGAAGCTGAGCAAGAAACCAGCTTCTCCTTGGGGACTGCCTTTGTGAACATGTCTGCAGGATTGTCACTTGTGTGAATCTTTTCAAGCCGTAATTGGCCATCCT
>MU226028.1:5151681-5173592 GCA_018584345.1 Thuja plicata
ACAACTTCATCAAATTTCAAGGTATTTGAACTAGAGACAGAGTTGCTTACAGCCATAACCAAACTATTCCATCTTTCTGGCAAAGAACATAAAAGTAAGAGAGCCCTAACCTCTTCATCGAATACAAATTTTACAGATGACAATTGAATGGTGACGGTATTAAATTCATTTAAATGATTCGATATAGATCCTCCCTCACCCATTTTCATATTAAACAAATGCTTCATAAGAAATACCTTATTCCAAGCTGAGGGTTTCTCGTATAACTTAGCCAATGTCTCCATCAGCTCTATGGTCATTGTTGCCTTTGATATGTTGAATGTTATAGTTGGTGCAAGGCACAATCAAATAGATCCCAGTGCCTTCCTATCCAAAACCTCCCATTCCTCTGCTGACATAGTTCCTTGTTTCTTTGTTTTTCCTTCTAATGCCTTCCATAGGTCCTTTTGATACAGATAATCTTCCATCTGCATTTTCCACAACTGAAAATTATGGCCATTGAATTTTTCAATCTTGAATTTTGAATCCTCCATTGCTCCCACTCAAATCTAAAAGTCCTGTCAATCTACAACAACAAACCTTGCTCTGATACCAATTGTTAGGGTTTGATAGAACCGGAACAATATAAGAATAAACAGTTATATGCAGAAATAATAGAAGAAAGAAACTAAACATAGATAACACATAGATTTAACGTGGTTCACCCAAAACCTGGGCTACATCCACCTACACAGTTGTCCAACCTTTCTTATTATCCAGCAAAAACATACACCACAATATAATGCATTATACATCTCAAACGCTTATAACATGCATTTTAGGGCAACCTCTAAAATCGACCATTTTAGGGTTTTACAATGTTGGTCTTCTTTTTCCCGAAGAACCTTATCTCTTTCCCAATATCAACACCTACTACATGATCAGTCACCATAATATCAACAGCATCTTGTAAGGACTTAATAATCTGATATGTATTTGATTGGTGGTTAGTGATTAAAGGATAAATTTTTGAGGCCACTGATTCACCCCCCTCTTAGTTATTACTAACATACCTAGAAAATATGTTAGGTCTTTATAATGGGTGTGAAGATCAAAGGTCATTTTTTCATCTTGATAATGATTATTTCAAGTTATTTGTGAAGAGGTTCCTAATTAGGTCTAATTGTGTGTAGCCCTATTTTGGGTGAATTTTCTATGTTTATTTGAACTTGTTTAGGGTTCTATTGCAAAGTGTGTTTGTAGGAATTAGATTGGATCCCATTGAAATCCTAGAAGCCTACCTCTCCATGTGGGATTAATATTGATCATGTTGGATGAGTTAGTGAAGATGGTCCAAGAAGAGTCCCAATGGGCTAGGTGATGTGTGTTTTGATTTCTTGATTGGGTTCTACAAGTTGAAAGGAGAAGGATCTTGTGTAAAGAATGCTTGGGAGATTAGGGTTAGGCAAGAACCCTAATGGGTGAAATAAGTGGCCAATAAGATACACTAGAGGGAGATAGGGTACCAAGAAAGACTTGTAGTTACTTCAGATTGGTATCAAAGCAAGTTAACGACTTGGGAAAATAGTGTATGTTTGTAGCTAATGGTGCATCAGTGGGAGAGTCAAGCACGGTAACCAATGAATAGATAGATAAAGAGGTGGATGAGAAAAATAAGAAGAAAAGACTCCTTGAAGAAAGGTTATAAAAAGTTGCTAATGCAGTCAGGAACAAAGAAGTTGAAAGTAGTGATAGGGTTAAAAATATTGCCGAGCAAGACATTATCCCTGAACCAGACCCTGTCTTGAATGAAGAACCATTCTTAAAAGCTATAAAATCCCTTGGAGGGAAGGAATTGGAGGGAATGCCATTTTTTAGTGGGAAGATGGACATTGAAGTAGTGATGGATTGGATTGAAGGAATGGAGAACCATTTTGAGTGTGAAGGTGTGAGAGACACACAAAAGCTCAAGGTGGCCAAGCCCAGACTCAGAGGGACAATAATAACATGGTGGAAGCATATTCAAGATGAGAGGATTAGAATGGGCAAGAAGCCTATAGACAATTGGAATTCCATGGTGATGAAGCTAAAAGAAGACTATCTACCAGAGGACTATGAGATTCAACTACATAGGAAAAGGCAAAATATGAAACAAAAAGACATGGATGTGGCCTCTTATATAGAGGAGTTTTAGAGATTGTGTCTTAGGTCCAAGCAATAAGAAGAAGAATCAATCAAGGTCACAAGGTACTTGGGTGGATTGAAATGGAACATCCAAGAAGAGATTAGTCTATGGACACCAACCAAAGTTCAAAGGTTTCATCAACTAGCTCTAAAGGTGGAGGAAAAGAATAGAAAGAAAGGTGACTCTAACTTAAAAAATAGAGGTAGAGGAAGAGACCAATAGGGTCAAAGAGGAGGTTATCAACGCAAAGGCAATGAAAAAAGAAACTACAGTGAAACCAAGTTGACTAAGAATAGAAATGAAACTACTCCAAGAGAGGGTTATACCAAAGGTAGGGGTAATCAAGGAGGCCCTAGCAGAGGAAGAGGGTCAGGTAGAAGTAACTCATACTTGTCAAGTATGAAGTGCTACAACTGTGGTAAATTGGGCCACCCACCATATAGATTCCAAAAGAAACATACTACATCAAACCATGACAAAAGAGTGGCCTATGCTCATGAGGACACTTCAAGTGTCAAAGCACCTGAAATTGATCATCTAGACTCAGAGATGGGAGAAAATTTAATGTTTAGGAGGGTGTTGATAAGGAAACCAATCAAATCTGAGCTCAAACATAGCAGGGATTCATTTTGGATAAGATGCAAGATCCTTGGCAAAGTTTGTAAGGTGATTGTGGATTCTAGTTCCATAGATAACATTATATCAAAAGAGGCAGTGGACAAACTCAAGCTAACCAAATTACCCCATGTGAATCCATACAAGGGTACATGGCTAAATAAAGGCCAAATTGTGTTGGTGAATGAACAAACATGGTTTGAGTTTTCTATAGTAGGCTATAAGGACAAGTAGCTTTGTGACATCTTACCAATGGATGCTTGTCATTTTCTATTAGGAAGGCCTTGGAAATATGACAAGGGAGAAGTGTATAATGGGAAAGAGAATTCCATAACATTCAAGAAAGGAGGTAGAACTTTCAAGATTCAGTCTCTATTGGAAGAGGATGAGCCACGACCCAAGACTCATAGCATTTTGTTGTGTAGTGGAAAGGAGTTTGTGAAATATCTTAAGGATGAAGATAATTAGGGGTATGCTATTGTTCTAAAACCCAAGGAAGAAGATAATCTTATAAAGGAACCCTTACCACTAGAGATTCAAGAATTTCTTGTGAATTACAAAGATATACTGAGTGATAGAACTCCTACAACCTTACCTCCTAGAAGAGTGATAAGTCATCAAATAGACTTTGTCCCTAGTGCATCTTTGCCTAATAAGGCAGCTTACAAGCTTAACCCTGATTAGAACTTGGAAGTCTCAAGGAAAGTGCAAGAAATCTTGGATCAAGGCTTGATCAAGAAGAGAATAAGCCCATGTTTAGTCCCGGTTGTGTTGGCATCTAAGAAGGGAGGAAAATGAAGACTTTGCAAAGACTCAAGGGCCATAAACAAAAATAAAATAAGGTATAGGTTCCCCATACCTATAATTAAGGATCTTATGGATTGTCTTGGAGGGGCAATGTACTTCACTAAGCTTGATTTTAAAAGTGGTTATCACCAAATTAGGGTGAAAGAGGGAGATGAATGGAAAATGAAATTCAAGACCACATAGGGGTTGTATGAGGGGCTTGTGATGTCATTTGGTCTCACAAATTCTGTGAGCACATTCATGAGGCTCATGAATGAAGTGCTCGAGGACTACATCGGGAATTTTTTAGATGTATATTTGGATGATATAATGATATTTAGAAAAATAGCATAGGAGCATATCAAGCATGTAGAGACTATATTGAAAAAGTTACATGAAGAGAAGGTGGCTATCAATCTTGATAAATCTGAGCTCTTAAAGAAATAACTTGTGTACTTGGGCTTTGTAGCGTCCAAGGGGTCCCTGAATATGAATCAAGACAAAGTTGAAGCTATCCTAAACTACCCACCACCTCCCATAGAAACTGAGGTAAGAATTTTCCTTGGGTTAGCCCAATTTTATAGGAAATTTAATAGGAATATTAGTTGTATTTATACACCATTGTTAGATACAATCAATGGTGGGGTAAAAACAAAGTTTAGGTGGACCTTAGAAGCTAGGAAATCCTTTGAAATGTTGAAGAAGAAAGTAGGCACACAACCTATCGTAAAGTTGCCTAGTTTTGAAAATTTGTTTACAATTGAGTGTGATGCAAGTGGGATGGCAGTAGGGGGTGTGTTAAGCCAAGAAGGTAGGCCAATAGCCTTCTTTAGTGAAACATTGAATGAAGACAAGAAGAAATAATGTTCTTATGACTTGGAATTGTATTCCTTAGTTCAATCCCTAAGGAAGTGGAGGCATTACCTATTACCTAAGGAGTTTGTTGTGTTTACTGACAACCAAGCCCTTAGTTATATCAATACTTAGGAGAAAATATGAAATAGACACCTAAAATGGATGGAGTACCTACAAGCATTCAAATTTATAATTAAGCACAAGAAGGGCCAATTAAAAAAGGTTGCAGATGCAGTAAGTGGAAGATTGTTGACAGTTCAAGAAGCTCAATTGAATAGCATTGGAATAGAAAGTTTTAGAGATCTCTACAAGGAAGATGAAGACTTTGATTAAGCCTACAATGTGTGTACTAATTTTTAGAATCATTTCCATAGCAAGTTTTCTTATTGTACTTTGCAAAATGGACTATTATTTAAGGGTAATCAGTTGTGTGTGCCAAGGGGTTCAATGAGAGAGAACCTCATATAGGAGAAAAATAATGGGAGCTTGAGTGGTAATTTTAGTATAAAAAAACCCTGGAACTAGCACAAAGGTTTTACCATTGGCAAAAATTGATAAGGGATGTGACTAGGTATGTTGAGCAATGTGTAGTGTGCATGAAAGCCAAGGGATGAATGAGTAATACAGGTTTATACCAACCTTTACCAGTCCCAAATAGGTCATGGGAGTGTGTGAGAATGGAATTCATAGTGGTTCTAGCCAAGAAAAAATAGGGATATGACAACATCAATGTGGTGGTACATAGATTTAGTAAAATTGGTCATTTCATACCCTGCAAGACTACTCATGATGCTATCCATATAGAATATTTGTTCTTTAAGGAGATTGTGAGAATCCATGGTTTGCCACTTAGTATTGTATTAGATAGGGATGTGAAATTCATGAGCCATTTTTGGAAAAATTTGTGGAATAGATTGGGTACTAATCTCTCTTTTGGTTCAGCCTACCAAAAGAGTATGGATAGACACGGGATGTGGTCATTCCCTGAGCAAAGTATGCATACAATGATAGCAAGAATAGAACAACATGGAGAAGACTAGTTGAGGTTTGTTATGGGATGCACCCAAGGGGTGTGTGTGAGCTTAGGGATATTGGATGCATGGATTATAGGAGTGGTCATGTTGAGGACTTCACTCAAACCATGAAGGAGATCTAGGATCAAGTTAAGAAGATGATACAAGAAAGTACACAAAAGTTGAAGGCCAAAGTGGATGAAAAGAGGAGAGACATACAGTTTGAGGTGGGTGATTATGTCATGGTTCACTTGAACAAATCTAGATTGTAGAAAGGTATGCATACAAAAATTTAGATGAAGAGGGTGGGACCTTGCAAGATCATAGCCAAATATGGGGCTAATGCATACAAAATAGACTTTCGTTAAGATTTGAGAATATCTCCTATTTTTAATGTCCAAAACTTGATCAAATTCAAATGGATAATAGTTGAGATTGGTCAACGAAGTCAAGGGGTTAGTAGTGATGTTGAATCTACTACATTACCACCCAAGCCACAGCTAGAAGCAGACAAGGTTCTAGATTCAAGAATCAAGAATACTACAAGGCACAAGGTTAACATGGAGAACCTCATCAAGTGGAAGAATACACGTGAATCAGAAGCATCATTGATTGCAACTAAAAAATTCAAGATGATAGGCATGTCTGAAGACATTTTTTCCACAAGAGTGATATGAAATTCCTTTGTGGGGGAGTATGGTGCAATAGCACCTAGGTAGGGCTAAAATGGTAACCTACGGCTTCTATTTTGTTTTTGGCTTGTAGTGGTATTAGCCACACCAATAGTGGAATAATGGGACTAGATGGGTCCAAAGATATGTTGTGTTAGATTAGAAGGTTTTCTTAGGTCGTTAGTCACTTTCTTTGGAAGTAATGTCAAAAGTTGTTCATTTATGTCCATGTTGCCAATGTTGTGGCAAAAGTGGTAATTATGCATTTAGGGGTAATATTGGACAAGGAAGTGTTTAGGAGACCTATTTGAGGGGTACTTAGCCTAGATCTACACTTGGTTAAGTTCTTTAGTTAATTGACCAAGTTATAAGAAAGAATCATAAAAGTCATAAAAGTTGTCAATGTTGTCATTGACAACATTGACAAAATTTCTTGAAATGATGTCTTTACGGGCATTTGGGTTTATAACTATCTGAAACCATGAAGATAGGGTCATGTTTCAATATATAAGGCCTCCCTCAACCTTTTTATGAGGTTGGTTGATTTTGAAATTTATCTGTATGGACTGTGTTATTGAGAAACCAATTATAGTTAAGCAATTTCTTTGCATTTTTGTGTTTAATGGATTGTGATGACATTTAACTGATTAAATGTTTGACAATGTAAGTTGAAGATAATGAAAGGCATTAAATAAGTTAATGGTTTGTATTTTCATTGATGTCAACTTGATATCATCTGTATGGTCATGTATAAAATTCCAAAGACTTTAGAGAATCAATGGAACAAAGGTTATGCTTTCAACAATGCATAAAAGTCAAGTATTCACTAAGTGACAGATAACACCGACGGAGTGCACACCATCAGTAAAGGAAAAGAAGAAAATTCACAGTGATATCTGATGAGTAGAACACAATGTTTCTTGATGAAGCAAAACCACAGGATGCCTGATGAGCTAAAATTCAGAGTTGCCAGACGGACGAAGATCCCAAAGCTAACTAGAGTCACACCAACGGAATTGGTAGTTGTAAGCAATGAATAACTGAAGAGTTGACTGACATAATAGAGAGTTTAGAAAATGACAAAATATCTAGCTAGCAAGAGCTAAAGATAGAATTAAATGGTTGTTTTCTTTGTTTTATTCTACCAGAGTTAAGTGATTGATTTAAAGAAGATTTGTATAGTTTGCATAAAGATAACTATGAGATAAATTAGGAGTTATGCTTTAAATCAAATTGGCTAGATTGTTTTTCACGCCAAGAATCAATGAATATTATGTCTATATAAGAGACAATATTAATTCATTTTTGATAATAACATTCACAGAAAGGGGATTAAGGGGAGTGAATAGAAAGAGGATACTAAGAAGAAATTGATGGAGAATAATTTCATGCAGTATTGATCAATCAAGCTGAAGGAGAGCTAAGGAATTCTGCAGACACTAATGAACAATGAACAAAACATCACAAAGAAGAAATTATGGAGCACAAAAGAATTCAATTTCTATATTGATTAGAGAGGTAATGTACTTAAATAGATCTGAAAATTTGTAATTAAAGTTGCATTAGAAACAAGTCATTTTGTTTCAGTTTAACCATTGAAGCATCAAGTCTCTTTACAAAGCAGCACTTAACAGTCTTCTATATATTGAGGTACATCCCAAGGAGTGCCAAAAAGGTTGATTCATGAAAGTAGCATTGTATATGCCCGATGCCTATTGATGGTCTAAGAGAGAGGTTGATTCAAGGATGGTAGCATTAGGTGCCCGATACTAAGTGACAACCTATATGTGTAAAATCCTCTAACAAGGGCACACCTAACAGTGTGTTTATAACATTTAACAAGGTTGGCTCTTAGCAAGGCTCACTTCAGAAGAGTGAAAATTTTGGGTACCGATCCAATGGTTTTTTCCCTTAATAGGGTTTCCACGTTAAAAATCCATGTGTTATGTGTGTATGGTTTATTAATTTACTATATTAAATTTCACATATGCATATTTGGATTTATCGGTATACTCTACATATTTATTGTATTTCAGTAAATAGTTATACTGCTTATCGGTAATCAAGGAGAATAAGGACAGACAAGGAAAATTGACAGACAGTTATTGGAAAAGGAATTGTTTAGGAGAACTATTTAAGGGTTACTTAGCCTATATCTGCACTTGGTTAAGTTCTTGAGTTGATTGACTAAGTTATAAGAAAGTATCACAAAAGTTGTAAAATTTGTCAATGTTATCATTGTCAACATTTACAAAAATTTTTGCAATGATGTCTTTACGAGTATTTGGGTTTATAACTATCTGAAACCATGAAGATAGGGTCATGTTTAAATATATAAGGCCTCCCTCAACCTTGTTATGAGGTTAGTTGATTTTTCAATTTATCTGTACGGACTGTGTTACTGAGAAACCAGTTACAGTTAAGCAATTTCTTTGCATTTTGGTGTTTAATGGATTGTAATGACATGTAACTGATTAAATGTTTGAAAATGTAAGTTGAAGATAATGAAAGGAATTAAACTACTTAATGGTTTGTATTGTCATTGATGTCAACTTCATATCATCTATATGGTCATGTATAAAATTCCAAAGACTTCAGAGAATCAATGGAACAAAGGTTATGCTTTCAACAATACATAAAAGTCAAGTATTCACTAAGTGACATATTACACCGATGGAGTGCACACCATCGGTAAAGGCAAAGAAGAAAAGTCACAGTGATACCCGATGAGAAGAACATAGTGTTGCCTGATAAAGAAAAACCACAGGATGCCCAACAGACGGAGATCCCAAAGCTAATTAGAGTCACACCGACAGAACTAGTAGTTGTAACTGATGACTAATTGAAGAGTTGACCAACAAAACAAAGAGTTCAGAAAATGACAAAATATCTAGCTGGCAAGAGCTAAAGATAGAATTAACTAGTTTTTTTCTTTTTTTTATTCTACTAGAGATAAGTGATTGATTTAAAGAAGATTTGTACAGTTGGCATAAAGTTAACTATGAGATAAATCAGGAGTTATTCTTTAAATCAGATTGGCTGGATTGTATTTCACACCAAGAATCAAGAATCAATGAATATTATGTCTATATAAGAGACAAGCTAAATTCATTTTTGATAATAACATTCATGAAAAGGGGATTAAGGGGAGTGAATAGAAAGAGGATACTAAGAAGAAACTGATGGAGAACAACTTCATGTAGTACTGATCAATCAAGCTGAAGGAGAGCTAAGGAATTCTACAGACATCAATGAACAGTGAACACAATATCACAGAGCAAAAAGTATGGAGCACAAAAGAATTGAATTGATATATTGATTAGAGAGGTAATGTACTTAAAAAGATCTAAAAATCTGCAATTCAAGTTGCATTAGAAATAGGTCATTTTGTTTCAGTTTAACCATTGAAGAATCAAGTCTCTTAATAGAGAAGGACTTAACAGTCTTCTATATATTGAGGTACATCCCAAGGAGTGCCAAAAAGGTTGATTCATGAAAGTGGCATTGGATATTCCCAATAACTATTGATGGTCTAAGAGAGAGGCTGATTCAAGGATGGCAGCATTAGATGCCCGATACTAAGTGACAACCTATATGTGTAAAATCCTCTAACAAGGTCACACCTAACAGTGTGTTTGTAACCTTTAACATAGTTGGCTCTTAATAGGGCTCACTTCAGAAGAGTGAAAATTTGGGGTACCAGTCCCAATGGTTTTTTCCCTTAACAGAGTTTCCACATTAAAAATCCATGTGTTATGTGTGTATGGTTTATTACTTTACTATTTTACATTTCACATATGCATTTCTAAATGTATTGGTATACTCTGCATATTTACTGTATTTCAATAAATAGTTATACTACTTATCAGTAATCAAGGAGAATAAGGACAGACAAGGAAAACTGACAGACAGTTAATCATTATAAGTATTTCATGGCATGGATCTTGTAGGGACTTAATAATTTGAGGTTTATTTGATTGGTATCAGAGCTTGTGTGCTTAGAAGGAAGAATTCAAAACCTAAGTCAATGATCACAAGATGAACAGATGAGATGTGCCCAAGTTGAATGAAGATAATTTTGCTTCATAGAAAAGTAGAATAAGACTCCACTTATCAGGTATTGGTAATGATGTTACTCAATTCCTTGAAACTGAATATATGTTGCCCATAGGAGCACCAATAGTTGAACAAATGAGAGCGAAGCATGAACATAATAGCATGATGATAGATCTTTCTTCCTCACTCTCTGATGCTAAATTTGAAGATGTCAAAGATTGCAAAACTGCAAAGCAGATGTGGGACAAACTAAAGCTTGTACATAGTGGTGACAAAAATGTTTTGAGAGCCAAGGCAGAAAGCCTTAGAGGAAAGTTTGATGATCTCAAAATGAAAGAAAGAGAAAACATCACTCAGTACAGCACAAGAATTAAAGAGGTAGTCAATGCTATCCGAGGAGTTGGAGGTGTACTAGAAGAAGATACAGTGGTAAGTAAAATTCTAAGAACCTTACTATCTACTTATGATATTAGAGTATCTACCATTCAAGAAATGAGAGTAGTAGCAAATAGAAATGTTACTCTAGATAGTTTAATTGGAAGACTGATTTCATTTGAGATGAATAACTTCGATAATAGTGTCTTACCAAACATAGATTCTGCATTCAAAACTTCTATGAGAATAAGTAAATCAAGTCACAAAAACACTATGAGAAAACATAGTGATAGTGAAAGTAAAGAAGACGATCTTGATGAAATTGAAGCACTTATGGCCAGAAGAATGTAGAGAGGCAAAGGCAAACACAAAGGTAAATTATCACTTGTTTGTTATAATTGCAAAGAGATTGGACATTTTACTGCAAGATGTACTAACAGAAGAAAGGATGGTAGAAGTAATGACAGATCTTTTGAGAAGAAGTCTAACAGAGGTGATTATAGAAGCTACCAAAAATCAGAAAGAAGAGATACCCGAGACTATAAGGGCAAAGGAAAGAAGGTCATCTACCTAGAAAAATGCAAGGATGATGACACTGACACTGAATCTGATGAAGACATTGAGATGGTGTTTGTGGTTGTAAAGGATGATTCAGATGATGATGAAGAAAGGTATGTAGAAATAGCTATCATATCTAAAATTAGAAAAAATGATGTTTGGATCATAGATAGTGGTTGCACTCATCATATGACAGGTGATAAGAAAAAGTTTGAGACTTTTGAATACTACAAGGGTGGATTAGTAAGAATGAGAAATGACACACCTTGTCTAGTTGAAGGTAGAGGAACAATAATGTTGAATAACTAGATAAAATGTGAAAATTCTTATTGGGTAAATGGATTAAATTATAATCTATTGAGTGTTTCTCAGTTGAATAATTCAAGTCACAAAGTAGCATTTGAAAACAAAAAGGCAAAGATCTTCAACAAATATTTAAATCTGATTTGTACCGGTGAGGAGACAAAAGGTAACTTATTATATCTAAATGATACTAAATCCACTTGTTTGATTGCTACAAACAAAGACATATGGTTGTGGCACAAAATAATGTCATGTGAAATTTGACAACATGATAAAAATTAGCAAAAAGAGAAATGTTAGAGGCTTATCAACAATGACCAAGCCTGACAAAATCATGTGTAAAAATTGTCAAAAAGGTAAAATGACAAAGTCTAGTTTCAAAAGCAAGACCCATACATCTGATGCAATTCTAGAATTAGTCCATACTGGTTTATGTGGACCCATGAGGAGAAAGAGTTATTATGGAGATATGTATTTTATTCTCTTTGTTGATGATTACTCTAGAATGATGACAGTTATGTTTCTAAAAGATAAATCAGAAGCATTTAAGATGTTTAAATGGTATAAGGCTTTGGTAGAGAAACAAAGTGGTAAGGATCTAAAATTTTTGAGATCAGATAGAGGAGGTGATTTTATATCAGATGAATTCACTAAATTTTGTAATGAGCATGGTATAAAAAGACAGGTTTCTGCACCAAGAACACCACAACAAAATGGAATCGTTGAGAGAAGGAACAGGTCAATAGTTGATTGTGCTAGAACACTGATGATAGAAAAATGCATCACCCAAATATTTTGGAGGGAAATTGTTAGTACTACTGTCTACACACTGAATAGAGTACAACTGAAGAAAGACACCAAGAAGACACCTTATGAGCTATGGTATGGATACACACCCAATGTGAGTTATTTCAAAATTTTTGGCAGTCAATGTTATATCTTAAAGGACAATAGAAATGGAAAAATTGACTCCAAGAGTGATGAAGGAATTTTTCTAGGGTATTCTACCAAGAGCAAGGCTTACAAATGTCTAAACAAAGCCTCTTAATAAAATTATTGAAAGTACAAATGTAAAGATAGATGAATTTGCAGAGAAGAATGAATAGGAAAGTACTAAAGAACTACAGGACTACAACAAGTTCACTTACAACGAGGAACCTGACACTCTACCCTACCAACAATGTAGAGCCCCTGAGCTACAAATCATTGATCCCAAGTATCAGGCTACAAATACCGATGGTTAGGAAAATGATCAAGATAATGTGCAAGGTGATGAAGAACAAAATGAAAATCAAAATAATGATCAAGCTGATAGATAAAGGACTGTACCTGTACTTGCAAGATATGTAAGAAGGCATCATCTAGATGTCTATATCATAGGAGATAAGAAAGTTGGTACAAGAACAAGAAGTAAGTCTTTAAACTCAAATTGGTTAATTTGTGAGTTTGAGCCAAACTCTGTCAATGCTACACTAGATAATGAAGAATGGATAAGTGCTATGAATGATGAGATTGAGATAATTGAGAAGAACAAAAAATGGTCACTTGTGCCAAGACCAGATGACAAGAATGTCATCAGTACAAAATAGATATTTAGGAAGAAGCTAAACAAGAATGGAGAAGTCACAAGGAACAAAACAATACTGGTATGCAAAGGGTATGCACAAGAGGAAGGTATAGACTATGGAGAGACCTTTGCACCCATTTATAGGCTAGAAGGAGTAAGAATATTACTTTCTTATGCTACATTCAAAGGATTCAAGGTATACCAAATAGATGTCAAGTTAGCATTCCTAAATGGAATACTTGAAGAAGAGGTATACATTGAACAACCAAAAGGGTTTGTTGATCCAGACAAGAAGGACATGGTATGTAGACTTCAAAAATCCTTGTATGGATTGAAACAAGCTCCTAGAGCCTCGTATGAATGACTTCATTCCTATCTAATAAGTATTGGATTTGTAAGGACTAGTGAAAACAATAATCTTTATTTAAAAGAAGATATTGATGCTAACACCCTGATTGCTGAAATATTTGTTGATGAAATCATATTTGGAGGCAATGATATGCTATGCAGATCATTCGCTAGAGAGATGAGAAAAGAATTTGAGATTTCTATGTTTGGTGAGATCAAGTTTTTTCTTGGTCTCCAGATCATGCAACAAGGAGAAGGTATTTTCATTACACAGACCAAGTACATCAAAGGGGTCCTGAAAATATTCAAGATGGAAGAATCCAAATGAGCTGGAACACCGATGGCTACTAGATGTAAGTTGACAAAGGAGGACAAGACAACATAGGTAAATCAGACTTTGTATAGATAAATGATTGGAAAACTACTGTATGTTGTATACACTAGACCAAATATTGCACCTGTAGTGGGAATTGTTTCTATATTTTTTACTAACCCCAGGGAATCACATATGACTATTGTCAAACAAACCCTAAGATATCTTAAGAATACTGAGGAATTTGGCTTATGGTATAAAAGAGAAGGAAAATTTGAACTAAAGGTGTTTACCGATGCTGATTGGGCTAGAAATCTTTATGACCGGAAGAGCACAACTGGAGGAGCATTCTTTATTGGTGACAGACTTGTCACATGGATTAGCAAGAAGTAGGGATGCATCTCATAGTCTACTGTAGAAGTAGAATATGTTGCTACTGTTGCAAATTTCTCAAATATTGCATGGATCAAATAGTGTTGGAAGGTATTCATATAAAGATCTTAGAACCAGTGATTATCTATTGTGATAACACCAGTGCAATAAAAATTTCCAAGAATCATGTCATGCATGCAAAGACTAAACACATTGCCATCAAGTATCATTATTTGAGAGAACAAGTTCAAGAAAAAGAGGTGATACTTGAGTATGTGCAATCAAAAGAACAATTGGTTGATATCTTCACCAAGCCACTGCCCAAGGATATGTTTGAGTACTTGAGAAAGTGACTAGGGGTCAAACCCTTGTCTAACAGTCATTAAAATGACTGGAGGCTGCATCAGCCTACTTATTGTCAGAATATCATTCATGATGATGCAAAGAAAAGAGAAGAACTTCAAAGCTACATCTATATACATACTGGTATACATCAAAATTGAGCACTAGAGAATATTGTTGTATTGCTGATGGATAATGGAAATTTAAGGAAAATATTATGGATAAGAGGAAAATGATTATTTGACATGAATGTCAGATACTTGTAACAATTGGTAACAATATTTGTTTGGAATTCTTGTCAAAGGGAGAGAAAGTATCCATATTATCACAGTCTTCAAAAAAAGGAAGAGAGATTATCCATTATCAGATTACTCCAATAGGGGGAAATCATATCCATAGGTAGAGAGTTTGTATGAAGGAGTTAATACAAAGGAAAAGTAAAAATAGAAAGCTGTAAGAATCAAATCTAAGCTAAAACAAAGCTTACCAGAGTTCAAACATTTATCGGTTATCAAACAAAGATTGGTAGTTGGATGAATCTCAATAAATTGTATTTCATATTGTATTAGAAATAGTATAGTGTGATAATATAAGTTTGTTGCCATCAATTCCAAAGGGACATATTGATGACATGTAACTAATTAAATGTTTGACAATGTTAAGTTGAAGATAGTGCAAGGTATTAAATTAGTTAATGGTTTTTATTGTCATTGATGTCAACTTGTTATCATCTGTATGGTGATGTATAAAATTCCAAAGACTTCAGAGAATCAATGGAACAAAGGTTATGCTTTTAGCAATGCATAAAAGTCAAGTATTCACTTAGTGACAGATAACATCGATGGAGTGCACACCATCGGTAAAGGAAAATAATAAAAGTCACAGTGATACCCGATGAGTAGAAGACAGTGTTTCCCAATGAAGCAATACCACAGGATGCCTGACAAGATGAAACGTAGAGTTGCTAGACTCACGGAGATCTCGAAGCTAACTACACTCACACTGACAGAACTGGTAGTTGTAACCAACGACTAACTGAAGAGTTGATTGACAAAATAGAGAGTTTAGAAAAGGACAAAATATCTAGCTGGAAAGAGCTAAAGATAGACTTAACTGGTTGTTTTCTTTGTTTTATTTGACCAGAGTTAAGTCATTGAGTTAAAGAAGATTTGTATAGTTGGCATAAAGATAACTATGAGATAAATCAGAATTTATGCTTTAAATTAGATTGGCTAGATTGTTTTTCATGAGAAGAGTCAAGAATCAATGAATATTATGTCTATATAAGAGACAAGCTTAATTCATTTTCAATAATAATATTGATGGACAGGGGATTAAGGGGAGTGAATAGAAAGAGGATGCTAAGAAGAAACTGATGGAGAATAACTTCATTCAGTACTAATCAATCAAGTTGAAGGAGAGCTAAGGAATTCTACAGACACCGATGAACAGTGAACACAACATCACAGAGAAGAAAGTATGGAGCACAAAAGAATTGAATTGATATATTGATAAGAATTGATATATTAAGATACTCTATCAATTCTCTTAATAGAGTATGACTTAACAGTCTTCTATATATTGAGGTACATAACAAGGAGTACCAAAAAGGTTGATTCATGAAAGTAGCATTGGATATGTGCGATGCCTATTGATGGTCTAAGAGAGAGGCTGATTCAAGGATGGCAGCATTAGATGCCCAATACTAAGTGACAACCTATATGTGTAAAATCCTCTATCACGGTCACACCTAATAGTGTGTTTCTAACCTTTAATAGGGTTGTCTCTTAACAGGGCTCACTTCAGAAGAGTGAAAATTTGGGGTACCAATCCCAGTGGTTTTTTCCCTTAACAGGGTTTCCATGTTAAAAATTTGTGTGTTATGTGTGTATGATTTATTACTTTACTATTTTACATTTCACATATGCATTTCTAGATTTATCGGTATACTCTGCATATTTACTATATTTCAGTAAATAGTTATACTGCTTATCGATAATCAAGGAGAATAAGGACATATAAGTAAAACTGATAAATAGTTAGTCATTATAAGTATTTCACAGCATGGATCTTGCAGGGACATAATAATCTGAGGTTTATTTGATTGGTGGTTAGATTAAGGATAAGTTTTTGAGGCCACTAATTCACCCCCCCCCCCTCTCAGTTATTACTAACAGATTGAACTCTACATTTTATTTGGTGCATGTGTTAGATGGTGTAAATTATTTATTCTTTATGTGNTTAAGGATAAGTTTTTGAGGCCACTAATTCCCCCCCCCCCCCTCTCAGTTATTACTAACAGATTGAACTCTACATTTTATTTGGTGCATGTGTTAGATGGTGTAAATTATTTATTCTTTATGTGATTGGTTTTTTTTTTTTTTCATATTTCCTTGTTTATGTAAAAAAAATTCTATTATGCATTGGAACTGGTCTGAACTAGGGAGTTTCTGAAAATGGGGTCATAAGTTCTCTTTCCATCATGTAATCTCTATGGGCCTTTGGAATTAATAAGATGAGTCATTGCACATATTTTATAGTGAAGGAGGAGCCCTGGAAGGAAAGCAAGAAATTTTTATAGTGATTCCCTAGGCGGGCTAGAGTTGCATGGCTAGGGATCAAAGAGAGTTGCAGAGGTGTTAGGAGGGATTGAAAGCATTCATTGCTTCAATCAGACCTTATGGAGAGGTGGAGATATGTGTTTAGTAGTCCTAAATTTAATGGGAAGCTTTGGTGAAGGATCCTTCATGGTGAAAAAAAAGGTTCTGATAGCCATGCCCTATTTGTATTGAAACCCTTAAAGTTAGGCTTGTTTGTACCCACTGTATGGACAACTTGGCAGGACACGACCTAGAAAATATGTTAGGTCTCTATAAAGGGTGTTAGGATAAAATTTCAATTTTACATCTTGTTAAGGATTATTTAAAGTTATTTTTAAAAATGTTCCTAATTATGCCTAATTGCTTGTATCCCTTTTTTGGGTGAATTTTCTATGTTTCTTGGAACTTGTTTATGGTTTTGTTGAAAAGTGTGTTTGCAAGAATTGCATTGGATCCAATTGACATCCTAGAATCCTACCTCTCCATGTGGGATTGATCTTGATCATATTGGATCAGTTACTTAAGATGGTGCAAGAAGAGCCCCAATGGGCTAGGTGATGTGTGTTTTGATTTCTTGATTGGTGTCTACAAGTTGAAAGAAGAAGGATCTTGTGTAAAGAATCCTTGGCAAATTAGGGTTAGGAAATAACCATAATGGGTCAAAGAGGTATCCAATAGGATACCCTAGAGGAAGATAGGGTACAGAGAAAGACTTGTAGTTACATCAGACCTGAGGACAACTAATTCACCCCCCCTCTCAGTTAATCTGAATCATTCTAACAATTGGTATCAGAGCACTTTTGGTTCTTGTAAGGAAAAGTTTGAAGGTACTTGAAGCTAAAGATCAAGATGTACAAAAAGGAGGTACTGAGGCTGAACAAGGAGAAATTCCTTGCATAGAAAAATTTGATGAAGCTACACATAGCTGGAATTGCAGAAACAGAAAAATAGTATGTGGAAAATGACTACATATAAGTGCCTACACCTTTGACAACTCGACAGATGAAGGAAAAGCAAGAACATAATCAAGCAATGTTGGAGATTGCATCAGCCCTAAGTTATCCTGAATTTGAAGACATAAAAGACTATATTACTACAAAAGAAATGTGGGACACACTAACATCTATTTCTGGTGGAGACACAAATTTCCTAAGAGCCAAATCTAAAATCTTGAGCCGTAAGTTTAATGAAATGAAAATGTTAGAAGGTGATACTGTTATTCAATATTGTGGCCATGTTAAAGAGGTTGGGAATTCTATTAGAGGAGCTAATGGAACTAGTGATGACGATATTGTTATTAGCAAGGTATTGAGAACCCTACTTCCTATCTATGCTATTAGAGTTTCTGCAATACAATAATTGAGATGTACTCTTGGTCAAAACTTAACTCTAGAAGGTCTAGTTGGTAGAATTACTACTTTTGAGTTATCAAATTTTGATAATTTCATCCCTCAATTTTGATTTTTCATTCAAATCACAATTGGTTCTTCATAAGTCTAAGAAATGAAAAGAAAGTTGTGTGAATAGTGAAAGTGACACTTTTTTTGATGATCTTGATGTACTTGAGGCGTTAATGGGTAGAAGACTACAGAGATGAAAAGGAAAATTCAAAGGTAAACTTCCTATAATATGTTTTTCATGTAACAAAGTTGGCCATATTGCTGTAAGATGCCCTGACAAGAATGACAAGGATGAAAGAAGAGAAACAAAGTACAAAGACAAAAGAGATAACTTAGAATATAGAAAGTACAAGGACTATAAGGACAAAGGTAAGAAATCATGCTATTTTCTTTTGAAGAAACTCATAGGGAATGTGATAAATATGATGACCATGATATAGAGGTTGTTTATGTTGATATGAAAGAAGATTCTAATGAAGATGAGAAAACTACACTTATTTCATATGTGAGTAAAGGTGATAGATGGATAATTGATAGTGGTTTATCACATCATATGACTAGTGATAAAAGTAAGTTTGAAATCTTAAATCATTGCATGGTAGTGTTAAGTTTGGTAATGATGCACCATGTTTTGTGAAAGGAAAATGATCAATAAAATTGACTGATAAGATCAGATGTGACAATGCTTATTAGGTTGAAGGACTTAACTATAAATTGAATACTTTTGGGTACTGAGTTGAATTCCATCACAAAAAGGATAAAATATTTGATGCTACTGGTAAACTAATTGGAAGTGGAGAATATACAAGAGGTAATTTGTTCTATCTAGATAATGAGACATTTTTGTTTGCACAATATGATGATGTATGGTTATGGCATTAAAGGTCATGTCATGTGAACTTTGATAATTTGGTAAACATTGGTATGATGAAAAGAGTAAGAGGGTTACCAAGATTGAAGAAACCTGATAATGTGATGTGTAAGCAATGTCAATTGGGAAAAATGACAAAGTCTAGTTTGAAGAGAAAAACCTATACTTCTGATGATATTTTGGAATTGGTTCATGCTAACCTTTCTGGACCTATTAGAGTGAAAAGATACTATGGTGATAAATATTCATTCTTTTTTTTGATGATTACTCTAGAATTATGACTGTGATGTATCTCAATGAAAATTTTGATGCCTTTCATTTGTTTAAGTGGGATTTGGAAAAAGTTGAAAAAGAGACAGGTAAGAGCTTGAGATGTCTGAGATATGACAAAGGAGGAGAGTTTATATCTAATCAGTTCAAATTATTATGCAATGGTAGAGGAATCAAAAGATAGATTTATGCTCCAAGGACTCCCACATAGAATGGTATAGCTTAAAGAAGGAATATATCAATCATGGATTCTACTAGAACACTAATGATAGAGAAAAATGTTGCACAAAAATATTGGAGAGAAGTTGTAAGTACAATAGTCTATACCTTGAACCAATAATAAATAAAGAAATGTACACATGCTACACCTTATGAGTTATGGTATGGTTATGCACCTAATTTAAAATACTTTAAAGTCTTTGGAAGAAAATGTTATATATTGAAGGACAGTAGGAATGGAAAATTGGATGCTAAAAGTGATGAAGGCATATTCCTAGGTTATTCCTGTTAGATAACTAAGAGGGGGTTGAATCAGTTAGTTTGAATTATCCTATAGTCCCAAATACTCCAAGATGTATATAACAACCATTTCAAACATATAAATCAACTCAATGAAATATAAATTGTGATCTCAGAACCAGTGATTATCTATTATGATAACACCAGTGCAATAAACATTTCCAAGAATCCAGTCATGCATTCCAAGACTAAACAAATTGCAATCAAGTATCATTAATTAAGAGAACAAGTTCAAGAAAGAGAGGTGATACTTGAGTATGTGCAATCAAAACAACAATTAGCTGATATCTTCACCAAGCCACTGCCCAAGGATACATTTGAGTACCTAAGAACGAGACTAGGGGTCAAACCCTTGTCTACCAGTCAATAAAAGACTGAAGGTTGCATCAGCCTATATATTATAAGAATATCATTCATGTTAATGCAAGTAAAAAGATGAGCTTCAAAGCTACATCTATATACAGAAAGATATATATCAAAAACAAGCACCAGAGCATATTGTTGTATTGCTGATGGATAAGGGAAATTCAAGGAACATATTATGGATGAAAAAAAAAAAGATCACTTGACATTAATGTCCAATATCTATAAGATATTTTTTTGGCATTGTTGTCAAAGGGAGAGAAAGTATCCATATTATCACATCTTCAAAAAAAGAAGAAAGATTATCCATTATTAGATTACTCCAACAAGGAGAGATCATATCCATAGGGAGAGTTGCTGACAAAAGATAGAGACATCAAAGAATAAGAATAGTCGAAAGAGAGATATTGACACAAGGGAAGGACGTAGCACATCAGAACAAGAAACACAAAGAACTGCAAGAATCAAATCTAAGATAACACAAAGCTTACCGGCGGTCAAATTGTTTTATCAATTATCAAAAAAAACTGTTTGGTAGTTTGATGAATCTAAACAATTGTATTTCATATTGTATTAGAAATAGTATAGTGTGATAATATTTTTTGCTTCCATCAATGCCAAAGGGAGAGATTGATGACATGTAAGTGATTAAATGTTTGATAATTTTAAGTTGAAGATAATGCAAGACATTAAATCAGTTAATGGTTTGTATTGTCATTGATGTCAACTTGATATCATCTATAAAGTCATGTATATAATGCCAAAGATTATGCTTTCAGCAATGCATAAAAGTCAAGTATTCACTAAGTGATAGATAACACCGACGGAGTGCACACCATTGGTAAAGGAAAAAAACCAAAGTCATAGTGATACCCGACTAGCAGAAGACAATATTGCCTAACAAAGTAAAATGAAATGATACCCAATGGATGGATATCCTGAAGCTGACTAGGGTCACACTGATAGAACTAGCAGTTGTCACTGACGACTAAATTTAGAGTTGACTGACAGAATAGAGAGTTTAGAAAATGACAAAATATCTAGCTGGAAAGAGCTAAAGTTAGACTTAACTAGTTGTTTTCATTATTTTATTTGACCAGAGTTAAGTGATTAATTTAAAGAAGATTTGTATAGTTGGAAAAAAGATAACTACAAGATAAATAAGGAGTTAAGCTTTAAATTAGATTGGATGGATTGTTTTTCACACCAAGAATCAAGAATCAAGAAATGGTGAATATCATGTCTATATAAGAGACAAGCTTAATTCATTTTTGTATCATCACATAAATGGGGGTGAATGATAAGAGGATGCTGAAGAAATATTGATGAAGGATAACTTCATACAGTCTTGATCAATCAAGCTGAAGGAGAGCTAAAGAATTCTATAGACACCAACAAATAGTGAAGCACAACATCACATAGTAGAAAGTGTGGAGCACAAAGAATTGAATTGATACATTGATCAGAGAGGTAATGTACTTAAATAGATCTAAAAATCTACAATTCAAGTTGCATTAGAAATAGGTCATTATGTTTCAGTTTAACCATTG
>MU226028.1:5173758-5196771 GCA_018584345.1 Thuja plicata
TGTATAAAATCCTCTAACAAGGTCACACCTAATAGTGTGTTTGTAACCTTTAACAGGGTTGGCTCTTAACAGGGCTCACTTCAGAAGAGTGAAAATTTGGGGTACCAGTCCTAGTGGTTTTTTCCCTTAATAGGGTTTCCACGTTAAAATACATGTGTTATGTGTGTATGGTTTATTACTTTACTATTTTACATTTCACATATGCATTTTTGGATTTATCGATATACTCTACATATTTACTGAGTGTCGGTAAATAAGTTTTACTGCTTATCTGTAATCATGGAGAATAAGGTCAGAAAAGGAAACCTGACAGACAGTTAATTATTATAAGTATTTCATGGCATGCATCTTGTAAGGGACATAATAATCTAAGGTTTATTTGATTTTTGGTTAGAATAAAGAAATTTTTTTGAAGCCACTAATTCACCCCCCCCTCAGTTATTACTAACACATACTTACTATAAGTATTTCTCAATTTTGGGTCTCTCCTTATTTTTATTGCTAGTCAAAATAGGTTTTATGGGGACCCAAAACCCCTTACAACCATTATAAAAATATAGACAACATGAAAAGGACTAGGACTGAGTCCCAGCCCGCAACAACCATAACTAAACAAAAAACCAGAGAAGAAATCCACAAACCAGCTAGACCCTCCGGCAACCAAAAGCCAAAAAATCAAGCAACAAAAAAATAGGGGAACTATAGGAACTAGAAAAATTCTAGGAGAGTGCCTTTTGCTTCCTTCTTAGCTTCAGAGACCTTTTTTATGGCAGCGTTGAAATCCTATAGCTCTGATATTATGTCTTGGATTTTCTTTTTCTTCGTTGAATGTGTGCACTTTCCTGAACCTGCATCTTCCATGTCATCTTTTTATCATCGATCTTCACACTAGAGGAACCAAAATCCATCTCAGACTTAATGGAATTAAAACACTCCATAGTGGAAACCATGAATATATTGTTATCCTACATATGTTTTTTCAATGTGTTATCCAGAATGTCAAATCTGTCATGCAGAGTCTTCAAATTTTTTCCTTCCTCCTTATTTTGTTTACCATCAACCCCTGCCGACCCATAATATTGACTACCTTGGATAAGATCAACACAAGCAAATAGAGCTCTAAGGCTGAGATGGAGACTTTTGATTTCCTTAAATACCCACTTCATCAGTCAAAATGAGTACAATGACATTGCCTTCATAGTTTGAAGGACTCAAAATGGGGGCTCAATTTTGTCATCCATGTCATCTTGGAGAAGTTGGACATTCTACTCCTACATATCCACCAATCTAGAGAAAGGAATGTTCCTACAAGTAGCAGGGATATTGGACTTCTTAGCAGTGTAGTGACCTAGGGTTTCCTCCTCTTTCCTCTCTGACTGCACATCCATAAACACCTCCAGCTTTGGAGAGATGGTAATGTCATGCTTTTTTGAACTCGCATAATTGACCAAAATTGGAAATTTGTGGCAGCCCACATCATCCTCGGTGACCTAAGGATCTTTACCTTTCGCCTTAGCAATATGGGCTCCCAGAGTTTTGACCTCATCTTCACTGGAGGAACTCACCAAAATAGATAGTTTCTCCTTACTCTCGTCATCAGACTAGGAGTGGGGGAAGTAGTCTATTCCATTCGAGTCTGTGTCCATACCCTTTTTTTTTTCAAATTTCAACTTTTTAATAGTCGGCTCTGACTTTTATTCTCCCACCCTAATCCTTTTTCCCGCTTTAGAAGAGCCAGAGTCTCTCGGTGAAATAATAAGAGGACTGGAGGCAGCTACTTTCTTAACATGTTCTACAATCAGGAGAATCAAGCCCTCATATAGAATGGGCTTACTTTCCTTATGCCTGTGGTCAATAATACTATGACAGAGAGATTGCAATAGGTAGAAGGTGAAATAAATTCTCACCTTATGTCAGAAATGACATAACAACATGAAATAGTAGGAATGGGCCTTTTTGTATCTCCCATCAAAAGAAATGTACTCCATGACCGCCATAAGCACCTTTGCCAGAATTCTTTGATGGAATTGACATCATAACACCCTCCGAAGTCTTTTACTAGACTATTGGCTTTCAATTTGTCCTTAGGGAAGTGTTGAATAGCCTTCTAGGATATCTTTTTATCTCCGTAGAATTTTATTCCTTTTGTATTTAAACATGTAACCTCAGCAATTAGGTCTTCGGTAATCTTGCCAGCCATAGCACTAATCAACACACTACCATCCTTTTAGCTTTCCACAAAAGCATTCATGACAATGTATTTGGAGCCATGAAGGTGCTCCATGTAGTTTGTGAGTCCTCCCTTGTTAAGCTTATCCCAAACCTCCATTTGGTTCTTCCATTTCTTATAGTTTTTTGGCTCCTTTCTGTTTAACCCACCCCCCATGGTACCTTGCAAGAATAGGTTCTACCTAGGAATGACAGAAGAAAAACAAAGAAAGTGAAGAAAAGCCAACTTAAAAATTTTTAAACAACCAGTGAACATGTGTCTGCACTTCACATTCTTTGGAAAGACAAGGCTTTCCATAACCTTGTTGACAGCTATTAATGATATGTGTAAATTCATGAAATATTTTTGAGATTTTCCAAATCTGCTCATTTTCTATGAGTCAGATCATATGCCAAGTTGGCTCTCACCTCAATGGTCAAACCACTAACTCTATGCTAGGTCATAATACCCTCAACCTTAACTACAATGTTAGCCAGCACATCTGTAGTACAGTTTTCTTCCCTAAAGTTATGCGATATAATGACATTGGTAAAAGAGTTAATAATTAAACAAGCCTCATCAATAATCCCCTAGATTAACCATGATGGCTTGGTAATCCATTTAATGCAATTTAAGATATTCATTAAATCACCTTCAATCAACACATTCAAGGACACACTTTCATTAATTAATTTTGAAGTTTGTAGAAGAGAAATCGCCTCCGCCACGTGGTTGGTCTAGACCCTAACGGGGAATACCATGGCCGTAAGACAATTTTCCTCATCATCGCAGATAAGACCACCACATACACCTAGGCCTGGATTCCCCTTCGTTGCTCCATCACAATTGGCTTTAATCAAGCCAATAGGAGGGGAAAGCCAAATGACATTCTCTTGCCTGGATGGAGAATCAGCTATTGATCCAGTTGAAACTCTAGCATTGAACACACTACAGTTCTCTCTAATGCTTCTTTTATCTTTACAATAATCACCACAAGAGTCAAAGCATTATCATGAAAGACTATCATTATGTTCATGCCAAAGTTTCCAGATGATATGAGGAGTGATAATGTTGCACAACAACTTATCAATAGGAGCAATTATGTTTCTCCACAGCTTGAAATTTTTTTCCAGATTGTTTGGAAACACCTAGTGAATATTCAAGCATTGCAAGGTAAGTCACCAAGCATCTCTAGAATAAAAACAATCAATGGCCAAGTGGAAAATGTATTCCTCCACATTTTTGCATAGAAAACATCTGTTAGCAAGAATCATTCCTCTTTTTTGGAGATTGTCTATGGTAAGGAACTTATTCTGCAAATCCATCAAGAAAAAGATGTTAATATTAGGAGTGAGCTGTTTTATCCCATACCTGATTCCAGAAGGTAAGATGATCTGGGGGCTTTATCAAGGTCTCAAAGGCCAAAAAAATATAATAGAGACTCGAAGGAAGCTTTCCCCATATCAAATTATCCTCCTTAGAAGTGTCCACTTTCTAGACATTCAAATCCATCATAACAAGTTTTAGCGAGAAGTCCACCTCATGAAGGTCAACCGAGGTTTGGTTTCCCCAGTAATTTGACACCCTCATATCAAATCTTTTTTTACATATGTCATTAAAAGGCTGAATTACAGGAATGGAATTTGGAGGAAAATCTTTGACCCAACAATCATCCCAGAACATAATTCTCCTGCCATTACCCAAAATCCACTTAGCACCCTTGAAATTTGTCTCCTTAGCTTACTGGATACTGTTCCAAATGAATGAACCCTGCACCTTCATATTAGACTTCATAAAGTCTGACATGTGAGGGAATGAAAAGAGATATTTTTTTCTAATAATTTTGTTCCCTTTGAGTTTTGGATCTTATGACTCACTACATAGTATTTATCTGTGTATATGTTCTATTCCATAGTTTGGATCTAGGATCAAATTAAATTTTCTTTGGATATAACATATATTCAAATTGGTTTATCTACATAAGGATTCTATAAGAAGTGTATGGTCTGAGCTACTTGTATTTATGGGTGAGTCTTTTCCAATAGGTGTGTCTCTATTTTCAATATTATAATTGAAGTATTGCCCAATGGATGAGGCACTGGTCAAGAACTAGTACATCGTTTGTCGATACATGTTTTTTCTAGTTTGGCTATAGTCTAAAAATTTATATCAAAACCATTACTTAGCTCTTTCATATCCTATGGTTGTTGGTTGCATGTCCTACATGGTAATGGAGAGCCAATGAATTTTTGGTTAGTAATTAGTACTTTCTTATCATAATTTGTTGTTGGCATCCATACTTGTAAAGAGTTATATCTATCTAGATTAGGTGTACCTGCCTTGGTTTAATAGAGATAGAAGTGCAGAGGGCAGTCTAGTCCCTATAGTTGGTCCAGTTACCTTGAAGAGCTTTCACACTTGGAGATAACCACTCCTAAAATCAATCTCAAGGTATATTGGTAGCTTTTATAAGCATAGACATTTTCAAACACCAACATAAGGAAAGATTTATTTTAAAGGGGATGAAGGAATAATCGTAGGATATTCTACAATGAGTAAAGCCAATAAGTGTTTGAATAAAGTTACTAACAAAATGGTGGAAAGTGAAAGTGTGAGAATCAATGAGTTTTCTAAAAATAATGATGAAGAAAGTAAAAAGGAACTTGAAGATTATGATAAGTTTGTATATGTACAACCTGATGTTCCTAACACCTCACCGAGAGCACCTACCAAGGAGGAAGTTGAACATATTTCTCAACAACCAAGTGATGAGGATAAAGCATCGAGACCTACCGAGCCAATTTTAGAAAAATATGTGAGGAGGCACCACTCCCTGAGAAAGATTATTGGAAATAAAGATGTTGGAGTGATGAAAAGAAGAAAGGTAAGAGATAATACATGTTTTATATCTACATTTGAGCCAAAGAAAGTTAAAGATGCACTAGATAATGAAGATTAGATGAATGAAATGAAAGAAGAGTTTTATCAGATAGAAAATAAGAGTAAATGGACTTTAGTACCTAGGCCAAAGGATAAAAATATTATTGCTACTAAATGGATTTTTAGCAAAGGTTATTCAGAAGATGATGGTATTGATTATGGAGAGACTTTTGGACATGTTCCTAGATTTGAAGGAGTTAGAATACTTCTAGATTATGTGGCTTACAAAGGATTCAAAGTTTATCAAATGGATGTCAAGTTTGTATTTCTGAATGGGATACTGGAAGAAGAACATTACATTGAGCTGCCTAAAGGATTCATTAAGAGCACAAATAAGAACAAGGTATTTAAATTACACAAAGCTCTTTATGGTTTGAAGAAAGAACCTAGAGCATGGTATGAGAGATTGCACTCTTGTATGATCAAAATAGGATTTCAAAGGACAAGTGATAACAATAATTTTTACTTGAAGTGTGATAGTGATGACAAGGTTTTGATTCTTGAAATATTAATTGATGATATTATTTTTTAAGGCAATAACACCTTATGTAAGACATTTGCTGATGAAATGAGAAAATATTTTGAAATGTCAATGATTGGAGAGATTAAGTTCTTGATAGGTCTATAGATACAACAAGTTGTAGAAGGGATCTATATTACACAAGCTAAGTATATCAAGGAGATCCTCCAAACTTTTGGTATGGAAGATTTTAAGCCTGTTGGAACACCGATGATCACAAGATGTAAATTATCTAAAAAAGATGAGACACAAGAGGTGGATAGTACTCTTTAACGATCCATGATTGGTAAATTGAAGTATGTTGTTTAGAGAAAACCTTATATAGCACACACTATTGGGATTGTTGCAAGATTTTCTTCTAATCCTAAGGAAACACATATATCTATAGTTAAGAGAATCTTTATATATCTAAAAGGAACTGAAGATTTTGGTTTATTGTACAAGAAATGAGGTACTTTTGATCATCAAGTCTACACTTATGTAGATTGCGCTGGAAATATTGATGACAGGAAAAGTACTAGTGGAGGAGAATTCTTTCTAGGTGAAATATTGGTCACATGGCTAAGCAAGAAGAAAAGTCGCATTTCACAATCTACTATCGAGGAAGAATTGTTGGAAAGTGATCCTTTTGATGATACAAATCACTTTTTGGTTGTCATTTATGGTAACATATCTGGCATATTGATCGATTGATTTGAAGTTAAGTTGTGATGTTTTAGTTAAAAATTTGACTAAGTACAAAAGTAAAAATACAAAGGTATTTTAGCTATCAAAGATCAAGATCGATGAGTTATGGCGAGTGAGATTATAGGAAGATACTATGGGCTATGTATGACCTACATCTAAGATCGATTTGATTTTGGTGACAATTTGGTACCCCATTTTTGTCCTGCATACCTTTAGATAGAAAATAAAGTTTAGTGTGTAGCATTGGTCTTGAGATCTTCATGGAAGCCTCGAGTCTAAGTCTAGTTTTCCCCTTAGGCTAGGAGGCCTTTATCAGATTTACCCAAATTGAATTCTCTTTTGTAAGCTAGAGGGAATTTTTATCTGAGATCTTGTTTCATTGGGTAGGTTAAGTTCCCAAATCTGGTAAACTTCATGTTTCAGAGGTTTCTAACATTGGTTCTATTTACATTCAAAGTCTTTGTCATTGACACTTCTTTTTGTAGCATTGGTCAAAAATTGGTTTTGGGCTTCTCCTTGGCAAAAAATCACCTGCAGAGTGCATTTTCAGTGGTGGGTAGTTCCAAAAGTCTCAGTGGTTAGTTGAAGTTGGAAATAGATAATTGAAGTTTAGAAAGGCAACTGGATTCAACACAAATCCCATTAGGTCAGAAGAATGATCAAATGATGAAGAATCTAAGAAATAAATCTCAATGGTGGAAAATTAGAACTTCAAATAGGTGGGTTTTGACCCATGAGATGCATTTTCTGCTAGATCATTATATGCAAGATCCATGAAGGAAAACCAACTTTTGAGGGGTTTCATGGTATAAAGAAAGCAAATAAGATCACCACATGTCATTTTAGCATTGCAATGGGATAAGATTCCTCCTTGGTGGATTTCTAAGAAAGGAGAACCCCAAAAGTATTCCTCCACCCAAAGAGAGGAGGGAAAGAAATTATCTGCTACCTTAAAAAAGTTACCGTTACAGCTATCTAAAGTGAAAAGATATTTCCTAACGGCCTATAGAGGAAAATTAATTAATTCAAATAAAGCCATTTTGCTTCATAACGGACTTTTTCATAAATTATTGAGTCTCTTCATTCGTGTGGCATGGGAAGTCGATCATTAACGGTAAGAATTCAAAAATTTATAAATTTAATGAAGTGATACAAACAGGAACTACCATTTGTTTGATCTATTGTCTGAAGTAAAGGCTCTTGGCAATAGTTGTTCTTTGCCTTCATTTTACTGAGATATATCCCTAGTTCCAGTTCAAATCAATCAAAGCATGGCTACTAGATTTACAGGGTTCTATGGAATGAACGGAATCACTTCTGATAGGCACAACATCACAGACACTTCTCTAAATTTCTTTGATATGTAGATCTTCCAGAATAGATTGAAAGTAGATCAAATGTACCCCATTACTAAAAAATTGAAGGAGAGTGGGCTAGTTGAAGCTACCAGCTTCCCTGTGGAAATTCAAGCTCCTAAGCTTGTTAGAGAATGTATAGCTCACTATAACCTAGACACTAAGGAAATTCTCTTTCCCGATGATATGGTACTGCTATTTATTGACCGTGACTCCATCTAGAACTCCCTTCATATTCTAGAGCAAGTTGAATACTCAGAGATGACCTACGGTCAGGCCTTCACTAAATATGGAGTGAAGAAGGCTATGTGGAAGAAGTATATAATGAAGACATGGTTCCAGGAGTCAAAGAGTGCCAAGGGAAAGTTACCCAAAACTCTATATGGCACAAAATTGAGGCCAAAGATTATGGATATCTTGGTATTTCTTCACAAGATTAGAGGTGAGAGAGATTTACTAAATTTTGTTGAGCATCATTTCATCCTAGTCCAGGTGATTTACTCTCAACACCATTTTATTGATTGGGCCCTCATGGTAAGAGAAAATCTCTCCAATGCCCTAAATAGAGCTAAACATTAAAATGATTTCTACATGCCCTCAGTCCTATTATATATTTTGGCTACTACTCAACTTTGGTCATGACTTCCTAGATTAGAAGAATTTTTGAAAGATGTCAAGAGCTATGAGTTTTTTCCCTATCTGCAATTGCATAATAGTTATATTGAATATCTTAACTTTAATGATGCATTTACAATGAGATTGTGCAGGGAGTTACAAGGTTGCCTAGAAAGGAGATTTTCTCCAGAAGCCATGGCATTCATCAGAAAATTCAGAGCTTATTTTATCCATTTCCTAAATTTATCATACATTCCTCTTGCAGGATTCGATGATTTCCCTCTAAAGCTGCCCAGATATTTAGATGCCATGATCATGTTGGTTGAAGTGTTGAGGCAAGCAGTCTAGGTGAACTTTATCTATTCAGGCACCTAGAAGAAAGGATATGATTTCCCCATGACCATTGGGGCCTACAGTTGTGTGTCCTAGTCCAAAGAAAAGATCGTTCTAAAAACATTCTCAAAGAGGTTTCATTTAGAAATATATGATGTCGTGACGCCACAGTATGATCCTGTGAACTACACTCGGGATTGTCTACAAATGGGTCACACTATCCATCACATTGATGATATTGAATATTATTGGGCCAAATTCAAGGATGACATAGAGAGTAGAGAAAGGTTCTACGGAAGGCTAACTATTGACCAAATAAAAAAGTGTGAAGTTAACATTGCAGTTGAAGGGCTAGAAGATGACGGCCAGCATATGTATGATGGTACATACATAGAGAAGATCAAGCCTCTTCCAATAAGCTCTGAACCCATGCTAGGTCAAGGTATGGATGACTTGGAGACATTGATTGGTGGGATTTATAGAAGAAAAGAGCAATGGTTTGAGTTGACGGCGGGTAGGAGAAAGCGGTTAGAAAGGAAGACTCCGTCTCGACAAAATCCAACAAAAGAGAATGGGAGTACCCTTGCAACATCCTTGGAAACTATCCTGACTATAGCTAAGGAGTCAGCTCAACCAGTGGGTAGAGGTGTTGAGCCTCTTGAAAAGATGATTTTGTTGGACAAGACATGTGGAGGTGGCTCAGCCCTATCATTGGTTCCACGGAAGAAACAGTCTCTACAGAACCAGTCAAGTCTATGACTGAGTCTGTTAAGAATATAGAAACAGAGAAACCAGCCCAAGTTAGTATTGTAGGAATGCAAGGTGATAACTTGACCCAAGATACTCCAAGGTGAGGATCTCCTATCATAGTGGAAGTGGGCGAGGATAGTTCTAGCATAGCGGCCACAAAATTAGATGAAGAGGCTAGGAAGCAATAGAAGGTTGCTCAAGTTGTTAAATTAGTTCCCTCCTCCCCTACTTTAGTGAATCCATTTTATTCTAGGCATAAAGATACTCCTCTAGTCATTAGCAAGATATTCATAGAGGAATTTTTCTCTTCCACCAAAGTCACTAGCGCGGAGTCTTGGATAGAGACCACTCTAGAGCGTAAGAGGAAGAGGATAGAAGAGGGAGCTCCCAACAAGGTCACTCTCTCACAAGCACTATAGTCCAATGCTACAATAATAAAAGTAAAGAAAGAAAATACTTTTTCTACACTAGGTCAAGACCTAGAAATAGGGCACTTCACCATGGACGTAGCTAAGCCGACCAAAGAAGGCATAATTGAAGATTTGACCACCTCCAATTTTGAGTTGCAGTCATTTGACATGGGACTGGATCACCATGATACTAACGTGGATTGGTGGAAATACACTAACATTATAATTGAAGAAGAGATCAAGGAGCTCAACACTACTAAAGTCCATCTTAAAGTAGAGGTCACTGAACTAACTAACTTTATCAGATAGTTAGTTACTCCAATTGCCAGCATTTTGAGCGACCAAACCACTTTTGACCCCAATGCTGTAGAGAATCAAGCTATCATAGCTAAGTTACAGGAAGATAGAAATTTTGGGAAAATTTGTAAACATTGGATTGAGAGACTCAAATCTAAAGGGCTGGTATTTGTTGAGCAGCTGGGTAACACTTTACTAAAGTTGGAAAAGGATAGGAGATACATTGAAAAGAATCTGTAAACTCTCACCTTGGAGAGGGTAAAGTGTCAAGAATGCATAGTCATGCTGCATGTAGCAGTTAAAATGAAGAGTAAGGAGGAATTAAAGGTCGAGATCCTCCAAAAAGGAGATGAACCTTTGATCGAATGGCTTCATATCCTATATTTTAAGATGGAGATGATCATTAAAGCTGAAGAGGGGTTGCAACAGACAGATGTTAAAATCAAAGAAGAGTAGAGAAAATATTTTAAAATCCTTCAAGGTCTCCACACAGACTCACAGACAAGTAGTCAAGGAAAAGAGGTGATTAGAGTAACCACCATATAGAAATTCTTCTCTGACTATGTGGATAAGTTAGCAGAGCAGTCCTCTTCTCACTTGGATAAGGTGTCAAAACTCCAAGAGTTGAGTGGGTGCATCTACAAAGCTATGGAAGAGTTAAAGGACCAGGTAGATGCAGTTAAGAGCCTAACCAAAGATCACTCCAGGTGGATCATTAGATATACCAATGTCCATGTCAATAGACATGAAGAGCTAATTCTTGTCAACCGTCACCGCCTATAGGGCGAACATAGATAAGGGGAAAAAAACAAAAACATAAATATTCCCCCTTATATTAATTTTGATAGAGCTTGTAATGGAAAAATAGTTGTTTATCATTCCCAGTTAGGGAAGTTGAACCATTTTGGTTCCCCATTTTTTTGTAACGGTCCAACTCTAGGATCTATATGTACTCTTTTGAAAATCAATACAAAGGTTGGCTAAATTTTGGTGTGAAGAATGACATTTTTCTACGTCAAATTTGTGTATGTCTAAATACCATTTTTTTAACTGTTCCACCACATTGCATTTATCTCTCTATAAATTTGAATGTTTCATTGAAATTGGATTTATAGTTTATGATTGAACAAAGGTTTTGTATTATGATTTGATACAGTTAATTGAGGGGAGGTTTTTAGTGTTATTCAAAGTTTGAGAAACGTTCCTATTACATAGATTGCTTCATTATTGTTTTAACCAGTAATCTCTCATTCTTGCATCCTGCATGATCATTATCTATCATTGCATTACCAATTTTTAGAGCTTGTATGATTACTGAGATCTTGAGATTGGCTAGATTTAGTTAAATTTGATCTGCCTGAGCTAGTTCCTGTCTAGGCCTAACTTAGTTTACCTCCTCTATTCTCAGGTTAAGAACATACCCCTGTTAGATTAGTAAAGATTAATATTCATTGAAGATAATTCATTTAAGGTAGATGTACCTTCAAATTCAGAGGGAAATCAATTATTCATCTACATTTCTCAACTGTTGTATTCGATTGTTTCTTTAATATTTGGGTATTTTAGAGTTAAAGTTAAAAACGACAATCTGTTTACCAACAGATTCACTCTGCTGGGGAGATGAATATTCGCTAGACCAAAAATAGTATAATGAGGAATGATGGTGCTTCCTCATCAAAATTTGATTCCTATACTTTAGCCAAACCTTGTATTACAAGACAATCAAGAGGATCTCATCTCCTCACTGAATACTTTTGTCTTGACACAGAAGAAATATTGAGCATTATAGAAACACTAGTCAAGTGCTTGAACAAGAAGAATTGAAGGAAAAAGCACTAGGAAAAGCCATTCAAAGGAGGAACTTAAGAAGGGTTAAATGCCAAGTATAGCATGAGGTTAGATTACCAAATTAGTGGAAATCCTGGAGCCTAAAAGGTTTCTTAGAAGTATAAGGAAAGAATGTGGTAGAGACCCAGTCTTTGAGAGACTTATAGAAATTGACTTTGCGCTACTTGAAGTACCTCGTTAGAGGAAAATAAATACTAAAAGAAAAAGTAGACCTTCTTCACCTCCTAAACAATCATCCCTTTTGTCTACCACTTGTCAAGTGCTAACCTTGCACGGAGTAATTGCTCCTCCTGTTGTAAACCTAACACCTTATCTACCTCAGGTGGTTATGGAACTTCCGCCATTGCAGTTGGTCCCTTATAGTTAGCAACATATAACCCACTACCCTTGGGGTCAAGGAATAATTTTTCCAAGTTCTCCAGAGATGGGACGGTATCTACAGATGAACATATTGCTGCTTTCTTTATGGCCATCAATATATTAGCAGTACGAGAAGAAGATGTGGCTGTTAGATTATTCTTTGAGACCCTTGTAGAGGGTGCATTAGATTGGTTTTATCATTTTCCAGTCTCTTCTATTATAGATTGGGCTTCCATGAGAACAAATTTTGAAAGAAGATTCAAAACTGCTGAAGATGAGCACGCCCTGTTAACACAATTGACTTCAATAAGAAAAAGAACCTTCAATAAGCATGAGAGATTTTGTTGATAAGTTTAACAAGCTAGTTAAACGTATCCTAGTAGCTTATCTGCCTACTGGCAGTAATTTGAAAACCTTCTTTATAAATTCTATGCCTCCTGACATCAGTTATGATTCTAGAAGGACAAATCCAGCCACTTTGGATCTTGCCCAAAGGACTACTGTGGAATTAGAAGATCACATAATCTCAGTGGGAAAATGGAAATGAGAGATACAAACTCGGGCTAGTATCTAACAAATACCCATATTTAACAATCCTTACCAGTAGAATTTTCAAGATCAATCTGGAAGAAACAATGATGCAAGGAATACTGATGGGAAAATATTACAACTGACTACTCCTCCATAAAGGTTGTCCATAGAAGCTCCTCAAAAAGGGGAAGCATGTGTGCTTTTCACCTAACAACAAATCATGATGGAGAAATCTAACCTGATGTAGCTCATGCCTGGTAGATGCATCAAACAGATGAATGGAACACTTGAGTATTTGGAGCTGAATTAGATTCGTGCTCACATGGAAACTCTAAAAATTTATTTTTTTAGTACGTATCAAATTCACAATGAGATGCAGCATGCTATGCTACTATAGATGGGACATCTTATGCAGTATTAACCCAGAATCAGAAAGACAAAGTCCCTATTTCCACACCTCTACCAAAAGGTAACAAAGCATCTACTTCCTACTCTAAAGATGCCAACCAAGGAATGAAAACATTGCAACCCAATAAGGAACAAAAATCTTTTGATATTATTCAATTCTACAAAGATTCCAGAATTCAAATTTCTCCCATAGATTATCTCGAGTCTAATCCTGTAGAATTGCAAAAATTAGTCAAATTTTGCAAAGGAGAGGCCCAAGATTTAAATCAAAATGTTATAGCTTCATTAGAAGAAGAGTCTATTTTGGCGTGTCTATTTGAACAAGGAGAGTCATTGGTTTTGGCTACTTCCCTTGGGCGAAAACTTGACCCTTTCTATGTGCAATTATTTCTTAATGGTTGCAAGCTGAGTAATTGTAAAATAGATTCTAGTGCCTCAGACAATGTGATGCCATAAACTATAGCCAAATCCTTAGGTCTAACCCTCACCAAAGCCCATGGTAGATGCTATTATATGGATGCTAAAGAGGTCCCCTTGATTGGGTAGATCAAAGATGCTCAGAAGGCTCTAGTAGCACACCCTGAGAAGAGAATTTTATTACTATATCAGTTTTTGATATACCTCCTAGTTACGGTTTGTTTCTAAGAAAGAGTTTTTGTATATATCTAGGAGGAGAAATAAAGCTGGATTGGTCTCAAGATTTGATCCTGGTGGGTAACAAAAAGATTAAATTGGTTCCTAAAGAGAAAGCAAAGTTCACAGTGTTAAAATATTATGATCCTAAAGCCCAAATTCTGTACCAAGAAATGGATTTTGGTAACTACATGTTATTCACAGATAGTCATGAAGAAGAAGATGAGCCTGGAGAAAAGAAAGGTCAGTCTACCGCTAAATAAACTCCACCACAAATTTGGACTATGGAGTTTGATGGTAGCTATGCATCGTCAAGATCCAGTGAAGGCGTAGTTTTGATATCACCAAATGGAGAATGTGAGCCCATGGCTTAAAAATTGGAGTTTAGAAACACCAACAACACAGTGGAGTATGAGGCCCTACTTCTTAGAATTATTGCTGCAAAAGAGAGAGGTGTGAAAATCTTAAGAGCTCAAGGTGATGATGAGTTAATTGTGCATCGAGTTAAAAACCAATAATCTGTGAAGAATCATAGATTAAAAAACTATAGGAACAGAGTATGGGATGAAATTCAAGCCTTAGATTTATTCTTCATTCAATCTGTGCCAAGAGAGTTGAACTCTAAAGTAGGCTCCTTAGTAGTATCAGCCTCATTTCTCCTCCCTCATCTAGATTTTAAAGATAAGAGGTATCAAATAGAGGTTATGTATAGACCATTTGTACCTGACAACGTGGAAGATTGGCAAGTGTTTCAAGATAACCAGAATCTCTTCCTATTTCTAGAAAGTGGCAGTGACTTTCATAAGGATGCCCCTAGTAGTCATAAGGGAGATTTTCAGAACAATCAGAAGAGAGATAAGTTAGGTATCATACAATTGCAAGGTAATATTATCCCACCTCATTTGGTTATACTTGAAAATATTTTTAATCGACATGACACTTTTTTTTTTTAAAAAGGATCAAGAGGGGCTCTACCATCGACGAGTATGAAGGAATTAATATTGTAAGTGAGAAAGATCCCAAGATGGTCAACATTGGGAAATGATGTACTAAAGAAGAAAGGGAAGAGGCCAAGAAACTCTTCCTAGAATACCAAGATGTCTTTGCATGGAGTTATGAATATTTAAAAAGCTTCATAGATGGTAAATTCAAACATCAAATTCCTTTAAATCCTGACGCTGCCTCATTCAGGAAAAAATGAAGGAATTACAGTTCCAAAGTTGTGGATGCATTTTTTCAGGGAAGTTGATAAAATTTTGAAGGAGAAGATTATATATCCTATTCATCATTAAACCTAGGTAGAAAACATACTGCCTGTGAGAAAGAAAATTAGAGAAATAAGAATCTGTGTAGACTTTAGGAACCTTAATCAGTATTCTTTGAAAGATAATTACACTCTTCCTAAGATGGACCACCTACAACAGACTATAGCTGGAGATGAAATGATGTCTATGTTAGATGGCTTCTCAGGGTACAATCAGATAGAAGTAGAGAAAGATGACCAGCACAAGATGACTTTCACTACCCCATTGGGAACTTTCTCATAACATAGAATGCCATTTGGGTTAATCAATGCTAGGGATACCTTTCATAGAGGTATGGATCTTTCTTTCAGTGTTATGAAGAGAAAACTAATTGGTATGTATCTAGATGTCTTACTATGTTTTCTAGAAAAAGAGAAGACAATATAAATGATTTAAGGAGAGTGTTGCAAAGGTGTAGAGAAGATAGGATTTCATTGAACCCCAAGAAGTCAGTTTTCTCTGTAACTGAAGGGAAATTACTGGGTCACATTGTTTCTCAAGAAGGCATAATAATTGACCCAGAAAGGATTAGAGAAATTCAACAACTGAGCTTACCTGTGAACAAGACTGGAGTGAAATCATTTTTCGGTCAGGTAAACTTTCTCAGGAGGTTTGTCCTAGATTTTTCAGAAATTACCAAGTGCGTAGTGGACATGGTGCAAGGAAATATAAATTTTAAGTGGAATGATCCTGGAAAGAAAGCTTTCAAAAGAATTAAGAACGTCATAGCCAATGCCCTAGTTTTATGTCACCTAGACTACAAGAAGGATTTCATAATCTATTGTTATTCCTCTGAACATACTCTGTCAGCCATCCTCATGTAGCACAATGAGGAAGGAGTTTAGGCTCCTATTGATTTTATAAGCACACCTCTGAAAAATCATGAGTTCAAATACTCTCAGAATGAAAAACATGCTTTCGCAGTAGTAAAGGCTTTGAAGATTTTCAGATTCTATATTTTACACTCTTACTCACTTGTATATGTGCCTGATATTGTAGTAAAAAGTATATTGACTCAATAGGACGTGGGATATAATAACAAAGGAGCATGGGTGGCTAAGAATCAGGAATATGACATAGAAATCAAACCCACCAAGTTAGTGAGGGGAAATGCACTTTGCAAAGAAATGGCAGAAAATCAAGTGGATGAAAATCCTGAAATGACGCAATTGGTTTTGGAAGTAAGTCTGCAAGACCCTTGGTTTGAAAATATTGTGTATTTCCTTACATGTGGTGAATGTCCCAAAGGATTGACTTCAAAAAAAAGGATAGACTTAAAGCTAAAAGCTTCAAAATATGTTATTTGGGAGGATAGATTGTATAAGAGATCTATATATAGGACTTTCCTCTGGTGTGTTGACAAACAACATCAAGAGAAGTTGTTAAACATTTTTCATGAAGAAGCTTGTGGGGGACACTTTTCCTCATTAGTCACCACATTCAAGATATTGAGACAATGTTATTATTGGTTGAGAATGTTTGGAGATGCATATCATTGGGTGGAAAGATGTGAGAAGTGCAAATGTTTACTAGAAAGCCATAGCTAGCAGTGCTGCCTCTTAGACGAGTAATAATCGAAGGTCCTTTCCAACAGTGGGACCTTGATTTTATTGGTCCTATAAATCTCACATATAGTGCAGGCCATACCTACATAATCACAACAACAAAAAACTTCACAAAATGGGTGGAGGCAAAAGTGACTAAGAGGACTACATCCGAAGTGGTACGTGAGTTCATAAAAGAAAACATCCTGGTAAGGTTCGGGGTACCTATCAAGATGGTAATGGATAATGCCACATATTTTTATTATTGATAAATTACTAAAATTTTTTATAAGTATGGCATTATGGTTAGTCATTCATCTGACTATTTCCCACATGGAAATGGTCAGGCTAAATCCAGCAACAAGAACCTAGTAAACATTATGAAGAAACCAATAGCAGATAACCAGAGAACTTGGCATAAGAAAATCTATGAAGCCCTTTGGGAAGATAGGGTGACTCCCAAAAGAGCCATTGGCTTTTCTCCTTTTGAACTTGTCTATGCGATTGAACCTATCCTACCATTACTATTGGAATTGGCAACTTGCAAATTAAGGACAACAGTGGAAGATGGCATATATAAAGATGGTTTAGAAAAGAGGATCCTATATTTGAACAAGCTTAAAGAGGAAAGAGAAAAGATGGTAGATCACATCACATAGCATGAAATGTGTGTGAAGAATTTGTTTGACAAAAAGAGCATGCCTCAAAAATTTATGGAAGGAGATATGGTACTATTGTGGGACAAACGTAAAGCACCTAAAGGAATGCATGGGAAATTTGAGATGCTATAGAAAGGGCCTTTAAAGATCCATCAGGCGTTTGAGAAGAATTATTTCAAATTGGCTTATCTAGATGGTGAAGCACTTCCCCTAACATACAATGGTTAGGACTTGAATCTGTACCAGATCTAAATCAGAAATAGGTAACCCATGTATTGTATTATAGTTACATTTAGTTCCCATTTTTTTTTTCCTTAGTTAGGTTTCCTTTCCTTGCTTTCCTTTCTATTTTTTGCTTTAGTTTTGTTGTGAGCCATCCTTTTATTGAGATTTGCAAACCAGAGACTTGAGTCCCTTGCTTGTACATGTGAATGTCCAAGTCCCTAGATAGAGCCAGTTGTTTCCCCATTTTTGTGTTTAGCATTGGTCTTGAGATCTTCATGAAATTCTTGAGTCTAAGTCTATTTTTCCCCTTAGGCTAGGAGGCCTTTATTGGATTTCCCCAAATTGACTTCTCTTTTGTAAGACGAATGGAATTTTTATCTGAGATCATGTTTCATTGGGTAGGTTAAGTTCCAAAATCTGGTAAAGGTCATGTTTCATAGGTTTCTAACATTGGTTCTATTTACATTTGAAGTCTTTGGCATTGACACTTCATTTTGCAGCATTGACGAAAAATTGGTTTCAGGCTTATCCTTGGGAGAAAATCACCTACATAGTGCATTTTCCATGGTGGGTAATTCCAAAATTCCCAGTGGTCAGTTGAAGTTGGAAATAGATAATTGAAGTTTAGAAAGGAAACTAGATTCAATGCAAATCCCATCAGGTAAGAGGAATGATCAAATGATAAAGAATATAAGAAATAAATCTCAATGGCATAGAAGCAAAAAATGGCTTCTCCGCTACTTCAAATACGCAAGTTTCAACCCATGAGCTACATTTTCCACTGGATCATTATATGCAAGATCCATGATGGAAAACTGAATTATGAGGGGTTTCAAGGTATAAAGAAAGAAAATAAGATCACCACATGTAATTTTAGCATTACAACGGGCTAAGTTTCCTCCTTGGTGGGTTTATGAGAAAGGAGCACCCCAAAAGCATTTCTCCACCCAAAGAGAAATGGGAAAGCAATTATCTGCTACCTTCAAAAAGTTATCATTATGGTTATCTAAAGTGAAAAGATGTTTCTTAAAGGCCCGTAGAGGAAAATTAATTAATTCAAATAAAGCCATTTTTCTTCATAACTGAATTTTTCATAAATGCTTGAGTCTCTTCATTCATGTGGCATGGGAAGTCACCCGTTAACAGTAAGAATTCAAAAAGTTATAAATTCAATCAAGTGATACAAATAGGAACTACCATCTGCTTGATGAATTGTCTGCACTAAAAGCTCTTGGAAATAGTTGTTCTTTTCCTTCGTGTTCCTAAGATATATCCCTAGTTCCCATTTTAAATCAATTGAAGCGTCACTACCAGATTTATGGGGTTTGATGAAATGAACGACATCACTTCTGATTGGCACAACATCAAAAACACTTCTCTAAATTTCTTCGATATGCAAAGCTTCTAGAATAGATTGAAGGTGGATCCAATGCCAATCATTACTAAAAAACTGAAGGTGAGTGGGCTAGTCGATACCATCAGCTTCCCTATGGAAATTCAAGATCTTGAGCTTGTTATAGAATGTATAGCTCACTATAACCTAGACACTAAGAAAATTATCTTGCCTGATGATATAGTACTACGATCTATTGACTGTGACTGTGTCTAGAACTCCCTTCATATTCCAGAGAAAGCCGAATACTCGGAGATGACCTACAGTCAGGCGGTGACTAAATATGGAGCAAAGAAGGCCATGTGGAAGAAGGACATAATGAAGACATGGTTCTAGGAGTCGAAGAGTTCCAAGGGAAAGTTTCCCAAAACTCTATATGGCACAAACCTGAAGCCAAAGATTGTGGATATACTAGTATTGCTTCACAAGATTAGAGGTGAGAGTGATGCACTAAATTTTGTTAAGCATCATTTCTTCCTAGTACAAGTGATTTTCTCTCAACACTATTTTATTGATTGGACCCTCATGGTAAGAGAAAATCTCTCCAATGCCCGAAATAGAGCTAAACATCAAAATGAGTTCTATATTTCCTCAGTCCTATTATATATTTTGGCTACTATTCAACTTTGGCAAGGACTTCCTAGATTAGAATAATTTCCAGAAGATGTCAAGAGCTATGAGTTCTTTCCCTATTTGTAATTGCATAACAATTATATTGAATATCTTAAAGCCAATGATGCATTTACAATGATATTATGCAGGGAGTTACAAGGTTTCCTAGAAAGGAGATTTTCTCTAGAAGCCATGGCATTCATCAGCCAATTTGGAGCTTATTTTATCCAGTTTGAAAATTTCTCATACATTCATCTTGTAGGATTCCATGATTTCCCTCTGAAGCTGCCCATATATCCAGATGACATGATCATGTTGGTTGAAGTGATGAGGCAAGCGGTCCAGGTGAACTTGATCTGTGCAGGTGCCTGGAAGAAAGGCTATGATTTCTCCATGATCATTGGGGCCTATGGTTGTGCATCCTGGTCTGAAGAAAATAATGTTCTGAAAACATTCTCAAAGAGGTTTCATTTAGAAACATATGATGTCTTGAGGCCACAATATGATCATGTGAACTATGCTCGGGATTATCTACAAATGGGTCACACTATCCATCACATTCATGATATTTAATATTATTGGGCCAACTACAAGGATGAATTATAGAGCAGAGAAAGGTTCTACGCAAGGCTAACTATTGAACAAATCAAAAATTTCAAAGTTAACATTGCAGTTGACGGGCTAGAAGATGACATCCAACATATGTGCCATGATACATACATAGAGAAGATCAAGCCTCTTCCAACAAGCTCTAAACCCAAGCTAGGTAAAGGTATAGAGGACTTGGAGACCTTCATGGCTGGGATTTAAAGAAGATTAGAGCAATGGCTTGAATGGACGGGGGGCAGGAGAAAGCAGTCAGAAAGGAAGCCTTCATCTCGACAAACTCCAGAAAAAAAGACTAGGAGTACCTCTGCATCATCCTCGACAACTATCATGACTATAGCTATGGAGTTAGCTCCACTAGCGGGTGGAGGTGATGAGCCTCCTGAAAATATGATTCTATTTGACAAGACATGTGGAGGTGGCTCAACCCCTGTCATTGGTTCCATGGAAGAAACACTCTCTACAAAACCAGTCAAGTCTATGACTGAGTCTGTTAAGAATATAGAAATAGAGAAAACAGCCCAAGTCAGTACCATGGGAATGCAAGGTGATACCTTGAACCAAGATACTCCAAGGTGAGGATCTCCTATCATAGTGGAAGTGGGCGAGGATAGTTCTAGCACAGCAGCCACAGAATCAGATGAAGAGGCTGGGAAGAAATAGAAGCTTGCTCAAGTTGTTAAATTGGTTTCCTCCTCCCCTAATTTAGTGAATCCATTTGCTTCTAGGCCTAAATCTACTCCTCAAGTCATCAGGAAGCTATTCATAGAGGAATTGGTCTCTGCCACCAAAGTCACTAGCATAGAGTCATGGATAGAGATCAGTCTAGAGTGCAAGAGGAATAGGATAGAAAAGGGAGATCCCATCAAGGACACTCTCTCATGAGCCCTACAGTCTAGTGCTATCATAAGCAAAGTAAAGAAAACAAAGACTCTGTCTACACTAGGTTGAGACCCAAAAATAGGGCACTTCACCATGGAGGTAGCTAAGCCCACAAAAGAAGGTAGAATTGAAGATTTGACCGCCTTCAATTTTGAGCTATAGTCATTTGATATGGGACTAGCTCACCATGATACTAAGGTGGATTGGTTGAAATCCACTAACATTGTAATCAAAGAAGAGCTCAAGGAGCTCAAGACCGCTAAATTCCAGCTTAAAGCAGAGGTCGCTGAACTAACTAACTTTATCAGACAGTTAGTTACTTTGATTGCCAGCATTCTGAGTGACCAAACCACTTTTGACCCCAATGCTGCCACAAATCAAGATATCATAGCTAAGTTGTAGGGAGATAGACATTTTGGGCAAATTGGTAAATATTGGATCAAGAGACTCAAATTTGAAGGGTTGGTATTTGTTGAGCAACTGGGTAACACTTTACTAAAGTTGGAAAAGGAGAGGAGATACATTGAAAATAATTTGCAGACTCTCACCTCGGAGAGGGTAAAGTGTCAAGAATGCATAGTCATGCTACATGTAGCAGTTAAAATGAAGACTAAGGAGGCATTAAAGGCTGCAATCCTACAGAAAGGAGATGAACCTTTGATTGAATGGCTTTAAAGCCTAGAGTTTAAGACTAAGATGATCATTGAAGCCAAAGGGGGGTTGCAACAAAGAAATGTTAAAATCAAAGAAGAGCAGAGAAAATATTTTTAACTCTGTCAGGGTCTCCACATGAAATCACAAACAAGCGGTCAAGGAAAAGAGATGATCGGAGTAACCACCATGCAGAAATCCTTCTTTGACTATGTGGATAAGTTAGTAGAGTAGTCCTCTTCTCACTTGGATAAGGTGTCAAAACTCCAACAGTTGACTAGGTGCATTTACAAAGCTATGGAAGAGTTGAAGGACCGGGTAGATGTCATTAAGAGCCTAACCAAAGATCACTCCAGGTGGCTCATCAGATATACCAATGTCCATGTCGATAGACATGAAGAGATAATTCTATTCATCACAGCTATCACCACCTATAGGGCAAAAAATAGATAAGGGGAAGAAAATAGAAACATAAATATTCCCCCCTATATTAATTTTTATAAAGCTTGTAATGGAAAACTAGATTTTTATCATTCTCTGTTAGGGAAGTTGAACCGTTTCGGTTCCCCCTTTTTTTGTAACGGTCCAACTCTGGGATCTATATGTACTCTTTTGAAAATCAATAAAAAGGTCGGCTAAATTTTTGTGTGAAGAATGGCATTTTGCTGAGTCAAATTTGTGTATGTCTGAATACCATTGTTTTAACTATTCCACCGTGTTGCATTTATCTCTCTATTAACTTGAATGTTTCATTGAAATTGGATTCACAGTTTATGATTGAACCAAGGTTCTATATTATGATTTGATACAGTTAATTGAAGGGAAGTTTTTAGTGTTATTCAAATTTTGAGAAACGTTCCTATTAGATAGATTGCTTCATTATTGTTTTAACCAGTAATCTCTCATTCTTGCATCCTGCATGATCATTATATGTCATTGCATTACAGGTTTTTAGAGCTCGTCTGATTACTAAGATCTAAAGATTGGCTAGATTTAGTTGAATTTAATCTGCCTAAGCTAGTTCCTGTCTAAACCTAGCTTGGTTTACCTCTTCTGTTCTTAGGATAAGAATATACCCCTATTAGATTAGGAAATATTAATATTCATTGAAGATCATTCATTTAAGAGAGTTGTACCTTCAAATTCAGAGGGAAATTAGTTATTCATTTACATTTCCCAACTATTGTATTCGATTGTTTCCTTAATATTTGGGTATTTTAGAGTTAAAGTGAAGAAGCACA
>MU226028.1:5204163-5222395 GCA_018584345.1 Thuja plicata
TATATATATATATATATATATGAACAATTTTTGTAGAGAGAAGATATAAAATGTAACAATGATGGATATGTAATACAAATATCAGAGTAGAGGATGATAGAGATCATTGCAGAACTATGACTAGAACTATCAAAGCATTGAATATGCTTGTTTTGTTCATTACTGAGACCACTTTGTAATAGAAGTATTATTGTAACAGTTGTAAGCTCAGTTGGCCCCTAACATGTTGTTGTAGACCTTTAATAGGGTTGCATTCCTCTAAAAAGGAATTGTACTATGTAATATTCAGCTCCTAAGAGGGCTAGGTCCCCTAACATGGACATTATACTTTAGTGCGTGCTTATAGGTACCATCCCCACTAGGGTTTTTGCTTAGCCAGGGTTTCCTTGACAATAAATAATAGTGTTATGTGTTATGTGTTATTTTCTTATATTCTTTTGATTATAGCATTGTTATGGTTTATGTGGTATTGTTTTAAAGTTTATTTTAAGTGTTGTAATACCGATTCTAACCCCCTCTCAGTATTACTTAATCCTAACAAGAATATGTTGTTGTTGCCATGAATTGTATGAACATTGTTTAGATCGAACAACTACTTTAAGGTATGCAAGAGATTATCTCAGATCCTATAAATATTTTTGTGACAACACAAGTTCTATCAACATATCAAAGAACCCAGTTATGCATTCAAAGGCCAAGCAGATTTCGATCAAGAATCACTACTTGAGAGGACAAGATCAAGAGAAAAATGTGGAATTAAAATATTTGAATTCAAAGGAACAATTGGCTCATATCTTTACAAAGCCACTACCAAAGGATGCTTTTGAGTATCTCAGAGGTAAACTAGGGTTTCTTCCCCTATTCAATATTCACTAAGGAGCATGAGGCATGCTGTATCAATTCTATACTTTTTTATAATATCTATTCTTTAATTGATGAACTTGTATGATACACTTTAGGTGATTTCCGAAGTTGTGTGAAGATTTCTTTACGCGATGAATATTTATACATTTAACGTATAATCCACTCTTGAAACAAGTTTTCAAGAGTATGAATTTTTGGAATTTTTGTCAAAGAGGGAGAGAATGAATTTATGACATTTATTTTTGGAAATAATGGGAAGTGTGTACTAAGAGGGGAGGGGTGAATCAATACCTCTAAATTTTTTATCTCTTTTATCCTTTAACTTTTATGTAATCAGTTGTTCATCCAACCATTTGTTCTATACTATCTTTGTGTAAGACATATCAATCCTTTAACTTAATCAAAAATGTTAACATTCATAGAAACATTCATGAAAGTAATTTACTCATAAGACATGATATGACATCGTAGAAAACCTCTGTAAGAAGGTAAAAATTGCGGTGGGGATGACACCCACAAAATCTTCACTATCTGTAGATTGGAAGGGGCTGGTTAAGGCTTAAAATTTTATCACTTTTGATAATCTACCCTGTAAGGATTATCATATGGAGACCTATTAAATTCTAATCTATTAAGAGCTTTAGCAACACCATTTAGTGTGCACTGGGTTAAGATATTTACAATAGGATTGTTAAATCCACATTCCCTGAAAGGATTTTTACTTTTACTTCACTTGTCAGAATGTAAGAAAATTACTCTTTGACCTGATTGTATGAAATCTATTATTTATGATTATATATCCATTCAATATTACATGTATATATGTATCACCTATTGTGATTGAATAATACCTTTGTTGCTCGGTAGACTCTGTTCTTGGTTCTTGATAACCAATTTCATATTTTGATGTTTTGGTTCTTGAAACTCTTAGTCTGAACCATAGATGTGTTCATTGGCTACATTCATCCTCTCCTCTTACATTTAGAATGATTAAAATATCTATTTATAAGATAGATTTCCCTAATTAAGTTTCACGTAAAACAAACTTAACTCTATCATCAGAGGTTTACAACTTTACCTTGATCTCCTAGTCTGCATGTTTCCAATCAGTTAGACAAATTAAAACAATTACAATAATGTTTATTGTCCCTTAAGTAATTTTTTAAAACAAAAAATACTCTATAAATAGAATATGAGTGTTTTATCTGACGTGGAAGTCAGATCCACTTTTTATGGGATGTAACTGACTTTGAGTGTTTGATGCTCTGTTTGCTCTGAAATCAGTTTGACTTTCTTTTGGGTTACACTATTTTGTTCTTTTGGTTTTCACTATGCCTGTTCTCTTGGTTTGCATTGTATGTGGTCGTCAGGTTCCTCTGTCATTTTCCTACTGTTGGGTTCCACTTTATCTCTCGGGTGTCTCTTGAATTTAACACATTTGGTGATCTTGGATATCTGTACTTTCAGTGATATATGAAAGTTTGTCTTTCGGTGTAGGTTTACCGAAGGTTCAGAAATTGTTTTCCTTTTGTATACTAATGGAAAAATAATGTCTTCAATCTACCCTTTAACATTAGTATCAAAAAATGATATGTGCATGAATACTAAACTATTTAGTATGTACACCATGTATATATCTTGTCATTATATGACCCCCTAACTGTATGCATTATATTATACATGTACATCTATACTTATACTTTCCCTTTCTTGCTTATCCTTTTCACCTTATTATGTTTACATGTTGAACATATATGAACATATCATTTTTCCCTTTTTTGATATTAAGTACAAAGATGTACAACTTACAAGTTGTCAAAATTTTGGGAAAAATGTGTAACTTACAAATTGTCTAGAATGTGGGAATGAGAGTTTGACATTTATTCCATCATTTGTTCCCATTTCTCTTTAAGGTGTTCCAGTTCCATGTACTCTAATGCAATTCTAGCATGCATATCATAAATGTTGTCTAGGAATGGGGTGGCAATCAGTGTTCTTACCAGTGTCATGTGTTGCTGCAGTAATGTGAGATTGGGTAAAATTAGAGCTTGAAGCTTAGTTACCTCATCTCTAAACTTTGATTCTGAATTTTGAATGTCCTTTCTTAGCTTTCTTTCTTGCTTTAGTTTTTCATAGTGCAATTTGATTGCATCTTCACTGTTAGTGAGACCTTGTGCACTTGCTTGTAGATCTACATCGATTTGTGCTATCTTCTCATGACTATACTCCTTAGAGAGTTGATCTAAAGTGCATAAATTTTGGATTAAGGTAATATCTTCTAAAATAATGGGGTCCAATGTACTTACAAGTTTAGATAGCTTCACCTTGTTCTCTTCCACTTCTTGGCTGATTTTCTCTGGTAGTTTGAATTAAAATTTCTCCTCGGCTTGCCCTTCAATTTCCTTTTCAGCATTTATATTCTCAGATGTGATAGATTCTATGAGAATGGCCAATTGATCAAGTATAGGAGTATCTTGATCAATGTTAGTGTCAGGTACTATCTGTTGCAGTATGTCTATTGTAGTTTCAAGTACCCTTGTTTCTTTTCTTGCCTTCCTAAGCTTATCTTGGATAGCTTTTCTATCACAAAGTCTTGCATACTTTGTTATTTTAGTTGGATCCAATGTTCTAGGATCACATACTAGAATCTCAATAATTTCATCCAAAGTAACTGGATTTTTATTCTTTTTCTTCTTCTTCTTTAAGATTTGTGTGGATGCAGATTTGTGATATACTAGTGCCAGTTCATTTGTCTTCTCTTAATTTCTCGGTAAAGTCTTGGTAGGTGTATTTTCTTTTTCCTTTTGCTCGGTGTCAACATATCAGTTAGGTGAAGATGTCTCCTCATTAACCTTGGGTGTATCTGCAGATTTTTTCTTCTTTATTCTCTGGTGTATCATATTTCTTCTCTTCTTCACTTTTCTCTTTCTTCTCTCCATCATTTGTTTGTTTCTCTTCTTCACCTTTTTTATTAGTAGATTTGTCTTTTTGTTCATTAGTAACATCTTTCGGTTCTTTAGATGTGTCTTTTTTTTCTTCTGATGCATCCCTTTGTTCTGCATTGCCCTTGTCTTTGGGTATGCTTTCATCTTGGGTTGTTGATTTCTCTTTTTCTTGGAGTACAGTGATGGCTCCCATCAATATTGGCATGTTCCCCGGTATGTTCACCTCTGCAACATCAAATGTAGTGTCATTTTCCTTGGTCTGGTCCTTGGCAACAGTGACATCATCATCTTTTTCAATTTCATATGCAGGTTCATCGGTGATGTCAATGATTGTATTTTCCACAATGTTTTCCATGGTGGTGTCTGACCATGTCTCATCTACAATATCTATATCCTTGTTTCCTATGATGTCCATTTCATGTTTGTCAAATTCTACATATGTGATGATAATTGGTTCAGTTCTCTCAGTAGCCTTATCATCCTTGGACTCTTGATTCTCGGTAAGAGCTTTTTGTGGCTCAAGAATTGTATCCTTTTTAGGAATATAAAGTATTTTCCTCCATTCAGATTCACTCTTTCAATCTAGATCCAGTAGATTTCCTTTAAGCACTTGGTAGGCTCTCATCTTCAGTGAGAACCTTTTGGGATGAGCCTTCATCATTTCTTTGATCTCCTCCATTTTTTATTCGAGAGGCATGACTGATAATAGGGCTCTTTCCCTGATTTTTTCTCTGAGTGCAAGGAAAATGTCTATATTATCAATAGCCCATCTTGAAATTCTTTGGGAATACTATCTACAAGTTGTATTGGGAGGTATTTGTATATGCACATCATCTTGATGATTTCCTCATCAAACTTATTTTGATCCAAGGGATCCAATGTTAAACATTTCTTGACCTTCTTAGTATTTACTGAACCTGTATTGATAATTGAGGTATCTTTTTCTTTTCCTCTTGAACACCTTCATCCTATTATGTGTCCTCAATGTCCTCCTTGATTCTAATGAGCTTTCTTCTTTTTTTTGGCCCTCTTTTCTATTTTGGAGGTTTCCTCTTATAGGTCCTTACTTGAGCTTTCTTCAATGATGAAGGACTTGTGTCCTTAGCTGTTTGACTTATTTTCATTGTAGCAGACGTAATTCTAGGCTTCTTAGATGGTGTAGGTAATGGAATATCTGACTCCATAGACTCAGATTCACTTTCCTACTAAGCTTCACTGATGGGTGACTATCCCTCAGTTTCTTCTATTTGTTCAATTTCTTCCTCTATAACCAACAACCTTTTCCTAAAGTTCTTGACCATTTTATCCTTTTTCCTCTCTATCTGCTTTGCAACCAAGCCAGTTTTGATTCTTTCTTTGGCCTCTTCATAAGTTACAAACTTGGGTTGTCTTTTATCTAAGGGCTCATTTATCATTGCATCAATTGCATTGGATGCTTGATCTATGTTCACTTCATAGTCAAGTGGTTGTAGCCATCCTATTATTTGTACAACAGGTTTGATATTTGTGAAGTTTGTGTCTACCATGAAACATATATCATTCTTGAATTTCTCAATTAATTTCTCGGGGATCCTTACTCTTTTCTTCATTCTCTCCTTGAATCCAACAAAATACTCATCCATAACTAACTCAAAATTGTCTCACAGTGAATTTATAAACTCACTGATCTGTATGGTGACTTTATAAATGCACATGATAAGTGAACCAAACTTACATGAGTTGGATTTTGCATTCCTGATTTTCTTTAGGTTCTCTTCTAGATTCTTGAGTAGAAGTTCTAATAGATCTAGGTTGGTTCCTTTCTTCACAATCTTATATGATGTATCCACTGCACTGGATGCTATGTTGTTCATCCTGCTAGCTTGAAAGGACTTGTATCCTAGGACACATGCTCCAAATTTCATTTCCTTATTGGTGATGGTGGATACTATTAGTCCTCTTCCATCCCATGTAGCTAACATATTCTTCTCAATATCTTCCTTGGGCAGGTGCTTCAATGCCTTTACCTTTTCAGTTATAGGATAATTAGTGATTGCACAAATAATATCTCAGGTTATTAGTTTAGGCTCATCTAGCCATAGCTTATGATTGTGAATCTTAATTACTACTAACTAAATCCACTCAGTTTTGAACACTTTCGGGAACAATAGGGAATTTATGAGCCCTTTCACTTAGATGTTTTTGTGCTCATCTTTAATAGTTCCATCATCTTTACATATCTTCTTTAAATCTTGTTCAACCTCTAGATCACCAATTTATGCAATCTTGCAGTGTATGTATGCTCACACATCTTCGATGAGAAAAACCCTAGCTGGTATTCATGAGAATGCTCCAGAATTATCAGGTTGTGATGCAACATCTGGGAATATCTTGTAATGTGGTTCCACACAGGTAGAATTCTTGACAAGATTTACCTTGTCCTTCTTGATGCTCTTCAAATTAGCAGTTCTTGATGTTGTGGCCATTGATCTTGAAATTTAGGGATTTCTATAAAAGATAAATAGATTTCTCAGTTATGGTTTGTACTCACATCAATCTTTGTAGTTGTAACTGATCTTCTTGGAGTGCTTTGTAAAAGGTTGGAGTCTCTCTGCAATGTTGTCGCGTCTGGCTCTATTTTCTCTCTAGTCGCTTCGCTCAAATCGCAGGTGAGAAATGGAACTCTTTCATTGTATATTTATATACTTTTCCCTAGGTTGATTTATTAATTCTCAACAACTTCTTGGTGTGTGAAGATGGATTCGTCAGTTAAAACACGTAACTTTCCTTTTGGTGATAATGCGATGCTTTGGGCCAGTCATCCAACTTGTTACTTTTTACAAATGGGTTTTATTGTATTTCAAAGATAACTTATCAACTTGCTTGATTACCGACAAATCTTGGTTTATACTAACAACCTTTTCTTTTACATGTTAATTGACAATTATCGGTAAGTGCAGACAATCTAGCTTTGAATGTATACCAATGCATTTCGCTATGTATTAACCGATGAAATAGTTTTCACAAAATTTGACAAGTAATACCATAGTGCATCTTTAATCATGCTAATTTGGCATTTTTACTATGTATGATTGGAAATGATACAAAATATAACTTGGTGCAAATTAGTTCCATACTTACTTGTTTTTCTTAGGTGGGGGGTGCTGATTTCACCAGATCTATTAGATAGGAAGTCACCAATTGCATTGCTCGGTCCAGATTCATCATTGTTTATAGCTTTCCTCCACATTTTGTTTCTCATCTTTCTAATATCTTCAATGGTGTTTCCAATGTCAAAGGTGTTGGTCTCTGTCATTCGGTCTCTGCAGTCCTTCTTGAGATGACCGACTTTATGACAGTGTAAACATGTCATCCCAGGGTTAGTCCATCCTCTAGGCTTTCTTGACTATTGTCTCATACAATTTGTAGCAATGTGACCAAATCTTCCACATTCTTTACAATTTTCCCAAGTGTTTTAATCCCATACATACTAGTTATCGAATCTTTTCTGTTGATAGGTAGATTCTTGACCTTTAGGCTTCCATGCTTGCTTTTTTCTTTTTCCAACATTCAAGAGTAGTCTGCCCATGCATTTTTCAAGTAGGATAATATTTTTCCATGTAGGTTTCCTTCTTTGGTTGTTTCATCTCAGACTTACATTCATATTGTTTATGTCCTTTCTTTTTACATTTATAACAGAATCCTATGAATGAAGATGTAGATTTAGTAATACCTTTCATTTTTCTCTTGCATACATTTGATGTGTGGCCTCGCTTTCCACATTGATTACATATCAGCTTTCTTGGTCTCAAATTAGCATAAACATTCTTTTGATCAGCTTGTTTAGGTTATTCTCCATTCTCAGTATAGGCTAGTCCACTATTGTTGTTGGCTCTCCTTTTTCCATCAAGAAAGTCATCCATTCTTTTATTACTTTCTTTATATCTTTTGGTTATCTCATTATGTTGTTGCTGAATTCTGAGTTCTTGTTTCATCTTTTCATTTTCTTCCCTCATCTCACCGATAGCTTCTATTCTTTTAATGAGTTCAACATTCATTCTGTTTGCCTCTTGACTCATAAGAATAATCCGATTTGTAATCTCTTGATGATGTTCTGGAAGTCTCTATATTTTAGACTCTTTTTCTTGTATCTTTTTAGTAATATTTCTTCTATGGTCAATAGCTAGTGTTCTCTCTTGCTTATCTTGTCTAGCATTGTTCATGACATCATTATTCTTACCATCTATGTCTCTTGACCAATTTGTAGAGATTTCACTTGTCCAGACAAATGTTGATTGATTTCATTTAAGCTTGTGATGCTTTCTTCTGATGTATCTGATGCTTTGCCTGTAGTAGATCCTGAAGACTCAAATAGATCTGGTATCTCTTATTCTTGGTAATATGTCTCATTATAGCGAGATGCCATAAACTTTCTTTCATCTAAAAACTGTCTCATCTTGATTCTAGCTTCTTTATACTACTCATAGAAGATCTGAATTTATAGCTTCTGATTCTCAATACTTTTGTCAAGTTTGTACTTCTCCATTCTATGATCTTTTCTCTTAAGTCTTTAAGCTTTTCCAAATAATATTTCTAGCTCTTATACTAATTGTTGGAAATAATGGGAAACATGTACTAAGAGGGGAGGGGTGTATCAATACCTCTAGAACTTTTATCTCTTTTATCCTTTCACCTTTATGTAATCAATTGTTCATACAACCATTTGTTCTATACTATATTTGTTTAAGACATATCAATTCTTTAACTTAATCAAACATGTAAATATTCATAGAAACATTCATGAAATTGATTGACTCATAACACATGATATGATATTGCATAACACCTCTATAAGAAGGTAAAAAATATAGTGGGGATGACACCCAAAAACTCTTCACTATTGATTTACCCTATAAGGACTATCATGTGGAGACCTGTTAAAGTCTACTCTGTTAAGAGCTTTAGCAACATTTTTTAGTGTGCACTCAATTAAGAGATTTACAATAGGATTGTTAAATCCACCTTCCTTGAAAGGATTTTTAATTTTTCTTCACTTTTAAGAATCTAAGAAAATTACTCTTTGACCTGAATTTATGCAATCTATTATTATTGATTATAGATCCATTCAAGATTACATGTATATATGTATCATCTATTGTGATTGAATAATACCTTTGTTGCTCAGTAGCCTCTATTCTTGGTTCTTGAAACTCTCAATCTGATCCATAGATGTGTTCCTTGGATACATTCATCCTCTCCTCTTACATTTAAAATGATTACAACATCTATTTATAAAATAGATTGATCTAATTAAGTTTCACGTAAAACAAACTAAACTCTATGATCACAGGTTTACAATTTTACCTCAATCTCCTAGTCTGCATGTTTTCAATTAGTTAGACTGATTAAAAAAATTACAATAATTTTTCTTGCCCCTTAAGTAATGGTTTTAAAACAAAACAAAACACTATAAATAGAATATGATTTTTTTATCTGATGTGGATGTCTGATCCACTTTATGCGGGATGTAATTGACTTTTGGTGTCTGATGCTTGGTTTGCTCTGAAATCAGTTTGAATGTCTTTTGGGTTGCATTGTTTTGTTCTTTCAGTTTGCACTATACCTATTCTCTCAGTTTGCACTATATCTGCTCTTCGGGTTCCTTTATCGGGTTCCACTTTATCTTTTGGGTGTCTCTTGAATTTAACACATTCTGTGATCTCTAATATATGTACTTTTGGTGATCTCTGAAAGTTTTTCTTTTGATGTAGGTTTACCGAAGGTTCAGAAACTGTTTTCCTTTTGTATACTAATGGAAAAATAATGTCTTCATTTAGCCATAAGGGGGATATTAATTAAAGAGGAAGAGAATGAATTTCTACTATTAACTTATGAAGGAGAATCATAATGTATGCTATAGTATCAGATGATTTATCCATGAGGAAGAACACTTTGAAGATCACAAATAGAACTATCAACTTAAAGGGAGTAATGACAGAGACTGACAATATTGATAATTTCTATCATTATTTTTTATAGTAATACTATAGTGTTGTTATAAATTCCAAAGAGGGATATTGTTAATAAACTAATAGAGATGATGAAGACCGATTGCTAATAGGTATACATTTTTGTATAAATGGTTAGATCAATGGTTATTTTGTCATTAACATCAATCAATTGATTACTAATTTTTATTGAGTTACCATATAATATGAAGAAGTTAAATGGGTGATGAATACAGATCAAATAATAATGAAGGAATTTTGATATAGTTGTTTTCTACTATATATTTGATTTTATCAAGTTGGTACACTTTATTTCAATTAAGTCAGAGATTGCAAAGAGTTAAGTTATGAATAAAAAGATTTACTCTACTGGGCTAGACATAGTCAGTCGGTATAGAGTTTTCTTAGTTAGTTTTAGTTACTGAGCACCGAAAATGAGTTAGGTACTGAGAAATGAACAAAGTTAGTTACTGAGTTGCTAAGAAAGTTACAGAGTATGGGATATTAATTGAAAATGATGATAAGATCAAATTTAATACGAAGCTATGATGATTTGGATGTTGATAAGAATTAAAGGAATTTTGTTAGAAGATCTAAAGGTGATAAAATTCAATGAGAAGATCTAAGGTGAAGAATTTTGGTTAAACCTTAGTATTAGAGTGCAAAGAAAAAGTTCAAGTTATGAGGTAAAAGTTAACAGTTTACCGAGTTGAGATTTGTGAAGAAGATGATCCAACAGTTGAGTGCAAATGATGGAAAACCTAAACAAGGAGATTAAGAGGCAAAACTGTGTCTATATAAAGGATACAAAATAAATAGAGATCATGATGCTGACGAGTTGATTTAAGAAGAAGAAGAAGAAGCTAAAAAATAAAATTTACCAAGTAGAGAAGAGAAGTAGAAAGAGCATAATCTACAGTCTAAAGTAGAGACAAATGAAGTACGTGATGCCAGTATTCATTTGAGCATAAAGGATCTAAACTAAGAAAAATATGGTTGTTATATTTACAGATAAAAATTTTACTATTTCTTATTAACATTTTTTAACAAAGAAAATCTCTTAACTGAGTGGATTTAATAGTCCTATTTGTAAATCCTAAACCTAGGTGACATTCCAAAAGAGTGTTTAAAGTCCTCTAGCAAGGCCACTACTAACAGGGTGAAGATCTTAATAGATCTATAATAAATCCCTTAATAGGGTCATATCTAGAAAATTTATTTGTAATATTTAATAGGATAAGTTATTAACCAAGCGTACTTCAAAAAGGTACATTTTTATTGTGGGTCACAATTCCCACAAAGGTTTTTTTCCATATTGGTTTTCCTCGTTAAATATGGTGTTAATGGAGTTTGAATGATTGATTTTCATATTATGAGATGTATGGTTGTTTAAGTTATTAAGTTATTTGGTAAGTCAATTATTACTGTATTCAGTTATACTGAGTGAAGCAGTGAGCTAAGTTTTAAATATTTAAGTTTGATTTTGTTTGATTCACCCCACCTACTCTCAGTGGACCAACACTTTTTGGATTTATTTTGTATTTTTCCTTTGTTTATTGTCCTCCTTTGTTGTCTCTAGGGCTTGTTTTTCATCATTCTAATTCTTATGGTTTGTGTCATATTCTTAATGAGTCGGGGCCCTTCATCATTTACTTTAAGTTAAAAATTCAAGAACAAAAAACTATGGAAGAAGACAAAGTGAAAGAAAAAGGAGATGAATAAGAAGAAAAATGAAAATGTTTTTGATTGAGGTTAAAATAGTTTTTAAAGAGAACTGTAACCCTGTACAATTTAGAATGAAAGATAAGCAGGAAACAACACCACAAAAAAGGAACAAACAACAAAAATTAAATTCTCAAAGAAATATATGGAGACAAAAGAAACCCCCCCAGCACAAACTACCAGCAAAAAAAAGCTATACCAACAAAAAGATTAAAATCCCAAAAAGTAGCACAGTTAGGTTATTTTTCCCATAATCTCCATAGAGTCAGCCATCATAGTCTTATATTTGTCGATAGCCTCTCTGAGATTCTTTATTTCCTTTGTGCTACCAGATTTCACCTGTTTTGCACTCGCTCTAGTATGTGTCCCAGGACAAGCAATGTTGGGGTCTATAGTAGTATCATCATCCATAGTAATGGGAGTAGTGTTCACATCCAGTACCAAGAGCAATGCCCTTAATTTGCTGCTAGTCACCTTCATGCCCTCATAGTTATTTTTCATGAGATAGCTGAGAGTGCCTTCAATACTCTGAATACAACTTTCAGTTGTCCGATGAAGGAAACTAACCACTACATTAATCCTAAGTTCTAGCTTCTCTAACAACCTTTTATCTGCTTCTTCCTCCTAGGTGTCATTGTCATTAGTAGCCTTAGTCACCGATTTAGCAAGAAGTAGTGCAATCTTATTCACTCCATCTTGGAGTTCATCATACTTACCATTGATGTCTCTAATGTCATCAACAAGCTACAAATTTAGATGATAGTCCATCTCATCCCGCTCCTTAACTACCTGCATAAATATTGTGGGCTCTTGGCTTTTCACTGTCCAATTATCATGGCTGCCACCAGCTTTCTCTATTTCTTTTTTGTCATTCGCCTCTTTTTTATTAACCTCAATTTTCTCAGAAGTATCCCTAGAGAGCATACCCTCTTTATGTTAGTAATAACTGAGAGGAGGGGGTGAATCAGTGGCCTCAATAATTTATCAAATTTAAACTTTAATCCACCAATCGATACTTCTCAAATTATTAAGTCCCAACAAGATGCATGCCTTTGAAATATTTGAAACAAATAATTGTTTGTCAGTTTACCTTGTCTGACATGTTTCTCCTTGATAACCGATAAGCAGTAAATTGTATTTACCGATACTCAGTAAATATGTAGAGTATACCAGTCAATCCATAAATGCATATGTAGAATGTAAAACACTAAATTAATTAACCATACACACATAACACAAGGATTTTAATGTGGAAACCCTGTTAAGGGAAAAAACCACTGGGACCGATGCCCCAAATTTTCACTCTTCTGAAGTGAGCCCTGATAGGAGCCAACCCTGTTAAAGGTTACAAACACACTGTTAGGTTTGACCTTGTTAGAGGATTTTCAATACATAGGTTGTCACTAAGTATCTGGCATCTACACTACCATCCTTGAATCAGTCTCATGACTATCAATAGGCTTTATGTAAAATCTTACTACCATCCTTGAATCAGCCTCCTTCTTAGACTGTCAATAAGCTTTAGGTAAGACCGATGCTACTATCATGAGTCAACCTTCTAGTAATCTATTAGGATATACCTCAATTACAAAATATTGTTAATTCTAGCTCTATTAAGAGACTTTAATGCTTCAATGGTTAAACTGAAACAAAATGACCTATTTCTAATGCACCTGAATTGTAGATTTTTAGATCTATTTACTTACAATGTCTTTCTGATCAATGTATCAATTTAATTCCTTTGTACTTAACTCTTTCTTCTTTGTGATGCTGTGATTCACTATTTGTCGATATCTGCAAAATACTTTAGCTCTCCCTCAGCTTGATTGATCAGGACTGTATGAAGTTAATCCTTCATCAGTTTCTCTTCAGCATCTTCTATCAGTTCACTCCCCCATGTATCTGATTGCATATCGACCACACTAGAATGAATTATGCTTGTCTCTTAAATAGACATGATTTTCCTTAATTCTAGGTTCTTTGATTCTTGCTTCTTGATTCTTGGCATGAAAAATAATCCAGCCAAATTGATTTATGGCTTTAACTCCTAATTTATCTCATAGTTATCTTCTTGCCAACTGTACAAATCACTTACTTAAGTGTGGTCAAATAAAACAAATAAAGCAACCAGTTAAGTCTATCCTTTAGCTCTTCCAGCTAGATATTTTGTCATTTTCTGATCTCTCTATTTTGTTGGTCAATTCTGCAGTTCATCGCCAGTGACAACTGCTAGTTCTATCAGTGTCGCTTGAGTTAACTTCGGGATCTTTGTCCGTCGGGCAACATTGGATCTTTGTTCATCGTGAAATGTTGTTTTTACCTTGTTGGGTATCATATGATTTTTCTTCATTGAGCAACACTATCTTTACCTCATCGAGCATCACTGTGACTTTAATCTTTGTCTTTACTGATGGTGTGCACTCTGCCGGTGTAATCTGTCACTTAGTGAATACTAGACTTTTATGCATTGCTAGAAGCATAACCTTTCTTTCATTGGCTCTCTAAAGTCTTTGGCATGATCATATAGATGATATCAAGTTGACATCAATGAAAATACAAACCATTAACTGATTTAAAGTTTTGCATCATCTTCAACGTAATATAGTCAATCATTTAATCAGTTATATGTCATCAATCTCTCCCTTTTGCATTGATGGAAACATGCTATATTATCACACTATACTATTTATAATTAAATATGAAATACAATTGTTGAGATTCATCAAATTACCAAACAGTTTGCTTTGATAACCGATAAACTATCTGACCGTCGGTAAGCTTTGTGTCAGCTTAGATTTGATTCTTGCAGCTTTCCTTTTTCTTCTTCTGATGTGTTGTGACCTTTGTTGGTGTCAATTTTCTCTTTGACTGTTCTCCATCTTTGATGTCACTATCTTTTATTTGCAAATTTTATACAAATACTCTCCCTTTGGCTATGATCTCTCCCTATTTGGAGTAATCTGATAATGAATAGTTTCTGATGATAATATAGAAAACATTCTCTCCCTTTGACAACAATGCCAAACAAATATTTTACAAATATCTGATATTCTGTCAACTAAATCCTTCTTTCCATAATATATTCTTTGAATTTCCCTTATCCATTGTCAATATAACTATCTTCCTAGTTCTTGGTTCTGATATATACCTTTCTGTATACAGATGTAGCTTCGAAGTTCAGATTCTGCTTGAATCAATCATTATTGATATTCTAATAACATATGGTTGATGCAGCTTTTAGTCTTTTTAGTGACTGTTAGACATGGGTTTGACCCCTAGTCTCTTTCTCAGGTACTCAAATGTATCCTTGGGCAGTGGCTTGGTGAATATATCAGTCAATTGTTCTTTTGATTGCACATATTCAAGTATCACCTCTTTTTCTTGGACTTGTTCTCTCAAATAATGATTCTTGATGGCAATGTGTTTAGTCTTCACATGCATGATTGGATTCTTGGAAATATTTATTGGACTGGTGTTATCACAATAAATAACTACTAGTTCTTTGATCTTCATATGCATACCTTCCAGCAGCTATTTGATCCATGCAATATTTGAGCAGTTTGCAGCAGCAGCAACATATTCTACTTTTGCAGTAGACTGAGAGATGTATCCTTGCTTCTTGCTAATCCATGTGAAAAGTTTGTCACCCATAAAGAATGCTCCTCCAGTTGTGCTCTTTCGGTCATCAAGATTCCTAACCCAATCAGCGTCGATAAACACTTTTAGTTCAAATTTTCCTTCTCTTTTATACCATAAGCCAAATTCCTCAGTATTCTTTAGATATCTTAGTATTCTTTTCACAGCAGTTATGTGTGATTCCCTAGGGTTAGAAGAAAATCTAGCAATAATTCCTATTGCATGTGCAATATTTGGTCTAGTGTGTACAACATACATGAGTTTTCCTATCATGGATTTGTATAGAGTTTGATTTACCTCTATTGTCTTGTCTTCTTTTGTTAATTTTCATCTAGTAGCCATCAGTGTTCTAACAGGTTTGGAATCTTCCATCTTGAATATTTTTAGAACCTCTTTGATGTATTTGGACTGTGTAATGAAAATACCTTCACTTTGTTGAATGATCTATAGACCAAGAAAGAACTTGATCTCTCCAAACATAGACATATCAAACTCCTTGCTCATCTCATTAGAAAATTATTTGCATAGCATATCATTGCCTCCAAATATGATGTCATCAACAAATATTTCAGCAATCAAAGTGTTAGCATTAGTGTCTTCTTTCAAATATAGATTACTGTTTTCACTAGTCCTTATGAATCCAATACTTATTAGATAGGAATGAAGTCTTTCATACCAGGCTCTTGGAGCTTGTTTTAATCCATGCAATGCATTGTGAAGTTTACATACCATGTTCCTCTTGTCTGGATCTACAAACCCTTCTGGTTGTTCAATATATATCTCTTCTTCAAGTATTCCATTTAGGAATGCTGACTTGATGTCCATTTGATATAATTTGAATCCTTTATATGCAGCATAAGAAATTAAAATTCTTACTCCTTCTAGCCTAGCAATGGGTGCAAAGGTTTCTCCATAGTCTATACCTTCCTCTTGTGCATACCCTTGCATACTAGTCTTGCTTTATTCCTTGTGACTTCTCCATTCTCGTTTATTTTGTTCTTGAATATCCATTTTGTATCGATGACATTCTTGTCATTTGGTCTTGGCACAATTGACCATGTCTTGTTCTTTTCAATCTGTTCAATCTCATCATTCATAGCACTTATCCATTCTTCATTATCTAGTGCAGCATTGACAGACTTTGGTTCAAATTCACAAATTAAGCAATTTGAGTTTAAAGACTTACTCCTTGTTCTTGTACTAGCTTTCTTATCTCCTATGATCTAGTCCTCTAGATGGTTCCTTATTACATATCTTGCAAGTACAAGTACAACTCTTTGCATATCATCTTGATCTTCATTACCTTGCACATTATCTTGATCATTATTCTGACCGTCGGTTGCAACATTCTATTGTTCTGGATTTATGCACTGTTGCTCGGGTAGAGTTGTGGGTCCTTCATAGTATACAAATTTATTGTAGTCTTCAAGTTATTTTGTGCTTTCCAACTCATTCTTTTTTGCAAATTCATCAATATTTATATTTGCACTTTCAACTATTTTGTTAGAAGCCTTGATTAGACATTTAAAAGCTTTGCTTTTGGTAGAATAGCCTAGAAAAATGCCTTCATCACTGTTGGCATCAAGTTTTCCATTTCTATCATCTTTTAAGACATAACATTGACTTCCAAATATAGCTCATAAGGAGTCTTCTTTGATTCCTTTCTTAATTGTACTTTGTTAAGTGTGTAGATAGCAGTGCTAATAGCTTCCCTCCAAAAGATCTGGGTGATGTTCTTCTCTATCATCAATGTTCTAGCACAATAAACTATTGATCTATTCCTTCTTTCAACAATTCCATTTTGTTGTGGTGTTCTTGGTGCATAAACCTATCTTTTTATATCATTCTCATTACAGAAATTAGTGAATTCATCTGATATAAATTCTCCTCTCTATTTGATCTCAAACATTTTAGATCCTTACCACTTTGTTTCTCTACCATAGCTTTATATCATTTAAACATCTTGAATGCTTCATATTTTTCTTTTAAAAACATGACTGTCATCATTCTAGAATAATCATCAACAAAGAGAATAAAGTATCTATCTCCATAATAGCTCTTTGTCCTCATAGGTCCACATAAATCAGTATGGACTAATTCTAGAAAATCATCAGATGTATGGGTTTTGATTTTGAAACTAGACCTTGTCATTTTACCTCTTTGACAGTTTTTACACATGATGTTGTCTGGCTTTGTCATAGTCGATAAGCCTCTTACACTTCTTTTCCTGCTTATCTTCATCATGTTGTCAAAGTTCACATGACACAACCTTTTGTGCCACATCCATATGTCTTCATTTCTAGTCATCAAACAAGTGGGGTTAGTGTCATTTAGATAGAATAAATTACCTTTGGTCTGTTCACCGCTACCAATCAGTGTTCCTTCTTCATTGAAGATCTTTGCCTTCTTTTTCTCAAATGCTACTTTATGACCTAAATTATTTAGCTGAGAAACACTCAATAGATTATAATTCAATCCTTTTACCCAACAAGCATTTTCACATTTAATCAGGTTATTCAGCATTATTGTTCTTTTACCTTCGATTTAACAAGGAGAATCATTTCCCATTCTTACTGTACCACCTTTATAGTATTCAAAAGTTTCAAAATTTTCTTTGTCACAGGTCATATGGTGAGTGTAGCCACTATCTATAATCTAGATATCATTTTTTCTAATATTGGATATGAGTGCAGTTTCTTCATACCTTTCATCTTCATCTGAATCATCATTCATAGCTACAAACACTATCTCAACATCATCATCTAGTTCTGTGTCAGTATCTTCATATTTGCAAGAAGCTAGATAGCTAGCCTTTTTTCCTTTGTCCTTGTAATCTTGGGTATCACTTCTTTCTGATCATCGGTAGCCTCTGTAATCTTTGTTATCACCTCTGTTAGATTTCTTCTCAAAAGATCTGTTATCACTTCTATCATCTTTTCTTTTAGGACATCTTGCAGAAAAGTGTCCAATCTCTTTATAATTAAAACATACAAGTGGTAACTTACCTTTGTATCTACCTTTGCCTCTTAGCATTCTTCTTGCCATGAGTGCTTCAATTTCATCTAGATCTTCTTCTTC
>MU226028.1:5226317-5238824 GCA_018584345.1 Thuja plicata
AAATTGCTATTGAAGAAAAGATCAAAGAAAGCAAACAACTAGATGATGAACTCTTGAAAGCAAACATGAAAGTCCTAGAATTGGAAAACATAAAGAAGAAGTTGGAATCTAAATTAACAGAAGCAAAGGATAAGATTGATAAACTCCACACATGTTATGATTCACTTCAATCTCAGCTTAATGCACAAAAGCAAAATGGTGACACTACTGGTCTTGGATAGAGTGTAGCACAAATTGAAATCAACTCATTGTAAGAAAGAAAGAAAGATCATGAAGCATCTTCAGAGGCAAAGAAAGTTGAAAGTTTTACAGAGATAAAAATAGATCCACCTAAAGGGGAAATCAAGCAAGTTAATATAACTTGTTATGCATGTAACAAACATGGTCATTTGGCAAGAGATTTCAAAGAGGTAAGACCTTTCAATGGTTACTATTTCTCCTGTAATAAGTTTGGTCAGAGGGCTATACATTGCAGAACAAATCAAAGAAATCAGTCACAACCGAATCAAAGAAGAATGAATAAAACCAATCAAAGAAATCAACCTCAAAGAAATTTGCAGAACACCACATGTTAGATATGTAACTACAATGGACACACATCAAAGTAGTGTAACATGATGAACAAAATCATCACACCTCCTATAATTTGTCACACATGTGGAAAGGCTGGACATATCTCAAGGTTTTGTAGATCCAAAACTCAAAATCAAGAGGATCCTAAGAAATCACTATTTGAAGAAGAAGGAGAAGTCAAGTTTGTTCAAGAAAAAGAAGATTCGAGAAAAATTTGGGTTTAAGTAAAGAAGGAAAATAATGTTGATAAAGTAGTTGATGCATCCATAGTGGACGCACCCTCTACTTCTACTTCAATAGACCTTCTTGGTCTTGGGGGGAGCTATTGTAGCTCAGGACCCCCGTGCGGTTGGTATACTCACCTCTGAGTATGCACCTATGGTTTCATGGTTATAAGCACATAATATTGCAGTATGCATACATACATTGTCTCAAATGCATTGGGATCAAAGTTGCAAAATCTCTGAGTAATTTGCATATGGTTGCAAACATTAAATGTGGTAGATTTTATAAAAGAAAGTAAGTGTTCAATCTTCTTCACACTTGCATTTGAGATCACATAATTTGGAGAGCACTGGAGCACTAGGCATCAAGGCACAAAAGAATAATAGATTTGGCAGTTAAGAAAATGGATAAGAAGTTTGGAATGGAACCCTAGCAGTCACCCCATTTAAAAATTTCATCAAACCCTACTTTAGCAAGTTCCAAGTAAGTATGGCGACTCTAGTAGTATTTGATATTATAGAGAGGAAGATATTTGTATTCAAGAAACATCCATTCAAATCCATATTGGATGATGTGGAAGGAGCTTTCTCCAAAACCCCGCTAGGTGTTGTTCACGTAGAAGATATTCGTGCATATATTTACTGTAAGAAGGAAACGGTAGGAGATATCAGCATAACCACTCATATGGGATCTATGATGAAACCTGATTCAAGGATGAGTTCGCGCACTTGATTGATAACCCTATTTTTGAATAATCAAATGCACATGATTTTGATGAGCCAGAATTGGTGAATATTTTAATAAGAAGAATACATGATGATCTTTATTAGATTTGTGAGGTCCCTATGTGCATCACTACAGACCTAATCCATGAATTAACTAGACTTCCCAAGACTAGACTAGTTTTTCCTACCGGCAAGGATGTCAAGAAGAAAATTGAACAAGTTTGCTATCTATAAATGACAAGCGCGGGATGACAATCAACCCCATGAAGGAAGATGACATAAAAATTCTAACTATGATACTTGGGTATAAGTTTCAGCAAGCAGGCAGGTTAAACAATGTCTCTACAGCAACAGTCCTAGTAGCTATTAGAATGGTGAAGGATAACACTCAATACAACCTATGTGAGATCTTGTGTGGTCAATTGATTGACAACATTCAAATCATCAAGCATGACTTGAGAAAGACATTCAGGTTTGGATCTTTGATCATCTATTTGTACTTCCATATTGTTGGAAAGGTTGCAAACCTTTACCTAGACAGGAGCAAACCCACAATGTCTCAGATTTCTCTTAAGGCCACTTTAGAGAGCAATGCAAGGGACGCCATAGATATGGATATTAAGACATTTAGGATCAAAATACAGAATAGGTTCAGATTATCTGAGAAGATAGTTGACAAATATAAGGATACCATATGTTTCATGGTAGAAATAGATTGCACTTGCATGGAGGCAGTTGAACCTAGAACCAAATGGATTCATCTTCTTGGTTATGAAGTGAAAGAACATGTGTTAGAAGGATATGCATAAGTTCTATTGTCTACACCCAAAGATCCTAATGAGCCAAGGTGGGGCACTTAAAAAGAGAAGACCAATGAAGTGGATACTATCTTACATAGTGATGATAACAAAAGGAAGGCATCCAGAATTACATCTAGCATTTTAAAAGTTCATGGAGTCACTCAAGAAGATCTTGACAAAGCTAGAGATTCCAAGATAGAAAAAGAACTTGAGAAGGCTGAACAGATCCAGGAGAAAAATAAAGTAGAGAGAACCTCTATGCCCTCTACCACCATTGACTTAGACTCATCTCCACTTTCTATACCAAGCAAGAAGGCTAGAGGAAGAAAACAGACACCCACAAATCACCCATCCTCAAGGAACACTCGGAGAAAAGAAAAGAATACTCAAGCTCCTCCTGAGGTAGGATTTAGACCTAGTCTAAATCTTTTGAAGAATCGGATTGTAAATGAAGGGATATTAGATAAACTTTCTAAATTCTATGACAAGTATCAAGAAATGGGTAAGACTGAGATACATTCTATGATCATATCTCATATGATCATGTTTAAGAAGACAGTTCTTGAACTCAAGACAGTGATACCAGATCAGTTATGGAACATATTGGAGATGATGAAAAGACATGTGATAGAGGAAGACATGAATATTAGAGGAGAAACATTGGATACTCTTCTCCCTATATGCTCGCATGATGAGAAGGATATATTATTAGATCTGGTGAAGCCTCATCTTAGAACCAAGACAAGGACTTTACAGATTATGAACAAAGAGTATGAACAAATAGGTAAAGAGACTGAAAAGGCAATTTGTACAAGTGTTTATGGATAGACACATGTATCCACCAATGACACCTAATACAAATAAAAATCTAGCTCCTCTAAAATAGGTTACAAAACTAGTGATTTAGAAAGCACCTGTTGGTTGCATTCCAGGTTTCACTGCTTTGCCCTAAAATTTTCTATCCCAAGTCAGAAAGTATGTCCCATTTCTGAAGTATCCCTAAGAATTTTCTACGTCTTTAGGTCAAAATCCACATGAACAGTGAAAAAACCAAAAACCCTAAGCTTTGTTCTAAGTCAACATGCAAAAAACTCCCTAAAATGACAATCAAGTTTCTATTTTTGCATTACCTTTTTGACAAACTTAAGTCATGTGCCTTTTATAATGGTCACCTAGTAGTCACTTGATCTAAGAAGCATATTAAATTTAGTTATGAGACTTCATGATTAACTATTGTCAGGAAGTCTCTTGAAGAAATAGAATATTCCTTATGTTTTATGAGACTTTGTGAAACCCTTCAGTTGCAAAGTCTCCCAATGCAGAAGCACGTCAGCAGTCAACATCTAGACAAACAGTTAAGTCACAGTGTCACACAAAAAATGCAATAGTTAGTGATTTGTTATGATTCTTAGTGATTGATTTAGTCACGGGGTCTCCAGATTAGAACACAATTAAGTGACATGTTAAATGTTTGTGTCACGTAGTCTCCAAGTAAAATGACGGTTAAGTAAAAGATGTTGAGACTTCACAATAAACTGTAGGGTTTAAAATATATGGCAGTCAGGTTGTCACTGGATTAAGATGCTAAGTCAGTGTTTAACTAGTGATTCAGAGAAAAATAGTTAGAAGAGACACGTGTCCACAATGAGTAGAATGAAGGTTAGTCGCATGGTCTCCCAAAAGAAAAAGGTCATCTGGCGATTAAGAGATTAAAGGTATAAAGTTCTGTATTACTGCGTAGTCACCAAATGATTTAAGGCCTTTTAAATATACTCAGGGACTTAGCGCAGCCATCAGATGTTAAGTGTAATAAGATCAACAGTAGTCGCTAAGTCTCCATCAGATTTCATGATAATAAAAAGTGCTCACGATAATGAGATAACCTTTAGTCACATAGTCTCTAATTTAAAATCAAAAGGTAAGGGTTGTCGCGTAGTCTCTGAAAGTAACATCAAGTAGCATTTTTAATCAGCGATTGGGCGACAAAGGTTAGTCATGGGGTCTCATAATGGAAAATAAGCACTCAGTGACTTAGCGATAATAGTTAAAGGTAATGATAAAGGCTAGTCACAGGGTCTCCAAATAAACTCTGAGTTAACCATCTTATCTAGAGATTTTGATTTATGCAGTCGCCTGATCACCAAAACTTAACTGTGGTTAGCCAAGTAAAGAAAATCACATAGTTGCTAGATCTCTAGGAGAATTGAGGGTTAAGAGATTTGGTCAGTGACAAGGAGATACTACACAGTCGCATGGTCACTGAATATGAAAAATGATGAAAGGAAGCAGTTGTTGATATGACAACGTGGAGATTCAGTGACCAATGAAAATCTAGGAAATTAATTACTGTATGAAAAGGAGTAGCTGAGATGTCTGACGAAGAACCAATCATATGAAGACATGTCATCGTATTCAAATTTTATAAGGGTTTTTCTAAAGACACACTCATATGAATTTGATTTCCTGTCAAATTCATGAGCTACGGCTAGGATTTCAATCAATTCCACAGCATGTTAACTTGAAAGCAAAATTGATTGTTTTTCCAATGATGAGCTATGTAATTAGAAGAGTTTCCATAAAGAGTTGATTGCAGGTTAATTTTCACTTATATTGCATCCAAAACTATAGAGCGAAGAAGTGCTAGGTCTTTTGTGTTTAGATGGCAGTAATTGATCAGTTGCAGAGTAATTTTCTGGTTATCAAGTTTCCTAAATTGTTAAGCAGTGATCAGAAGAGAGCAGTGAGTTCTGAGAGGAGATTTGTTTCAATATTGGTAAAGGAAGGTTTGAATCATAGCAAGATGAGTAAGGTTGTTAGTGTGGCTTCCACCAGTGGAAGAAGTGATGAAGTTGATGATGATGCAAAAGGTAAAAGGAATTACTCTGATGAGTTCTTAAAGTTGTTTTTGGGGTCTACACAAAACAAGAGGGCCAATGCAAATTTGTTGGTAGATGACTACTGTGAGATCAAAGATGCTTCCACTCCAGGATCAACAATTTTTTCTCTTTACAATTACTTTGATAATAATTCTGATAAGGCCATCTCAGTGTCAAACCCTTGGAATTGTGGTCTTGCTAGGTTAATTGTCCCTGATGTTTATATAGACATAGACTTGTTTCTAGGTCTTGCCAGCCACTATGATGCTCTATCTAAGACAATCAAGAAAAATGATGGTACTACCCTATTAATGTTAAATAGGAATTCATTTATGCTAGCCTTTGGCTTATACAGTACCATGTCTACCAAGATAAATATTACTAAGCAAGAGGAGAGGTATAGGTTAAAACCTGGTATTGCTAGGGGTCAATTATAGAAGCATATGCTTAAAGAGGTTAGGAACCATATTACTCCTATACTTGGGACTGCACCCTACTGCTTTAAGGACTTACATTTTTATATTAATTATATTTCCTATGCTTTATGTAGAGTGTTAGGGATAGATGCAGGGGCAGAGAAAATAAATGTCAGAATTTTGATGATGGTACTAGACTTACAAGAGGTGCATTCTAGCACCAGTTATGACTACATATAGCACATTATTGACAAAATTCATGAAGGATTTCTAGCTACGCAGAAGAAGATGAAGGACCCTAAGGAGAAGGAGCCTAGGTTCTTGCACTATTCCATCCTGATGCATTTGTTGTTGCATTTTAACTATGGGATTATGGATGTGAATAACTTGAATCCTTAGAGGATTTTCCAGGACAAGTCTAATCCTATTCAATTTTGGGTTAGGATATGGAATTATACATCCAAGGACTGTGATTTTTTTGGATTTGAAAATTGGATTATATATCCATTAATGCAGAGCATGGGTATCAGCAAAACTAGACTCCCAGTAAAGGTGCTGCAATTATTGAGACCTTGTTAGTATGTGGACAAGTGGGAGGGTGATCACAACTGGGGAGATTTCTTCTTGGAAGAAAATTTTATCATGATTAGGGTATATGGGTGCACACATCCACCTCATATCCTATCCTATCATGTGCCATCAAGAGATGTTGTCATGGAGTTCATCTGGAAACTATTGTTGACAGATAATGAACATTTTGCACCACATAGGAAGGGGACCTTAACCCCTTGACAGTTTAAAATCTTTAACTTTACCATTGGAAAGGGTGCTATAGATGATGCAGGAGCATCGTGGGTGTAAATGCAATCTTGCATCACCCAAAAATATGTGTTTTTCTATTCAATAAGGGCTATTTTGTACAAAGCTGCTATTTTTGGAAACTTACTATTTTTAGTAAGTTGGTCATTTGAACTTAGAATGTTCTAATTTTCCAGGTGAAGGTTCATCTTAGTCATATAAGAATGCCAATTGAATTTCATTGCCAGATCATTTGTATTGGCGAAGTTATTAAGTATTTACTGTTTTGAAATAATGGTGCAAAATCTTTGAGCTCAATTTTCAGGACCTTAGAGGCTCCGGATTAAGGTCGAACCCCTAGCTAATTGGCGCTTTGCAAGTTAGGCACTGTAGATCATGATCTCCCCTTTCCGAAAAGTAGTTATAATAGCCAATTGGAGCTACGGTTCAAAAGTTATGGCTTCCGAAAGTTGGGCTACCTAATCTCATGTTTTGTAAATATTTAAAGCCGACCCTTTTGTAATAAAAGTGAAAAAAAAAAAATGCTAAGGGTAGTCAGCCTTAATGGCTAGATTTCTGGAACCTTCTCGAGCAGTGGAAATTGCCTATATAAAGAAGGCCCGTAGTGTTGTCTAGGGCAGTTCTGGGTAGATCTGGGTAATAATTTGAGGCTTTGTCCTACAGAATATTGTAAGGGGAATGCCCATGTGGCTTTGCATATTGTAATTCTGAAAGTTTGTAATTCCACATTTGTGGAGATAATAAGAAGCCCATTTTCTATTCTTGCAATTTTTTGTTGCTTCTTTGTTTCTGTTATCTGTTTGTGGCATTAAGGGGAGTCCCCTTCATCAAGTGGTATTAGAGCCAGGTTTTCTTAAGTGTGTAAACAGATCGCCGACTGTCAGATAGTTTGCACTAGGACCATGGTTAGGGTTTCAGTGCGCATCACGAAAATGCCTCCATGAAGGGAATGTGGCAGAAGAGCTGGTGTTGTGACACTTGAGGTTAGAGAGCTCTAGAGACAAGTGCAAGCATTGCAAGAAGATATTCGCAGAGGAATGAATCTTAATGTTAGAAACGAAAGTGAGGATGAAGCCGAAGAAGGAAATGATGATCAAGAAGAAGTTGAAGTTTTAAATCCAGAAGAAGAAAGGCTCTTTTGAGCCATTTCCAAGATTGGGAAAAGACATAAGATTGAGGTTCCTACATTTTCAGGGAATCTTAACCCAGAGGAGTTGGTTGACTGGATCGATGAATGTGAAGAATATTTTGAGTATGAAGATATTGAGGATCCTGATCGGGTCAAGTTTGCGAAGGCTAGACTGAAGGGTCATGTGAATATCTGGTGGAAAGAGATCCAATTGGAGTGAAATCAAAGGGGAAAGGATAAAATCACGAGGTGGGATCAGATGGTGGATAAGTTGAAGTGATAGTTCATTCCTGTTGATTATGAGCTTGACTTGCTGAAGAAAATGCAAAGTTTGAAGCAAGCAGGAAGATCTATTCAGGAGTATACAGAGGAGTTCTATCAAATCCTCATCAGAACAGGCCATGTAGAAGCTGATAAGGAGAAAGTTGTCCATTACCTTAATGGGTTGAGGCCAAGCATTCAAGAGGAGTTGAATCTGGTTCTAATGAATAGTATTGAGGTGGCATACCAGTTTGCCTTGAAAGTAGAAGAAAAGCTGAATAAGAAGTTTGAGAGCAGGCAAAATGGAAGAGGTCGTGGTGGAAGATCTTGTGGACGGTCATATGGTGGCTGAAATGAAGATCTGAAAAAGAAGGATGAGGCTAGTAACAGTCAGAATCAGTGAGGAAACAATTCCAATCATTTCCAAGATCAGAATAATAGAGATCAGAGAGGAAGAGGAAGAGGACAAGGATCTAGAAGAGGGGGCTTCTGTGGAACATGTTTTCACTGTGGAGAAGAAGTTCATAGGGCATTTGAATGTCCTCAGCACCAAGGAAGAATAGACAGGAGAAATGAAGGCCAGGCCAGAGTTGCACATGTAGATGAAGATGCCAGATCATCACATTCTGAAGATGCTGAAAGAGGAGAAATGCTGATTAATAGAAGAGTCCTGTTGAGTGGTGAGAATGAACTTGAACAAAGGAGGAGCCTGTTTCGCACTAGGTGCAAGTGTGAGGGTAAGTATTATGATGTGATTATTGACAGTGGAAGCACTGACAATTTGGTGTCAGAAGATATGGTGACAAAGTTGAAGCTTAAGAGACAGAAACACCCACATCCATATCAGATTGCCTGGGTACAAGATGACCACAAGTTCATGGTCAATGAACAATGCCTTGTGAAGTTCAAGATTGGCAGATACCATGATGAGGTATTGTGTGATATCATATCTATGGACGCATGTCATATGTTGTTGGGTAAACCATGGCAGTTTGACATATGTGTTGTACATGATGGTCGTGTGAATACCTATTTCGTGACAAAGGATGGAGAGTGACATAAGCTAAAGCCATTGAATGACACAGAAGAAAAGGTATGTGGTAGTGCAAGAATAACTTTTGTTGATGGAAGAAAGTTCCTAGATGGTATGAGGAATGAGCACGTGTGTTTTTCTTTAATTCCAAAAGCTGTTAAGGAGGAAGTAGAAGATGTTCCTGTAGAAGTTGCAGATTTGTTGAATGAGTTTCAGGATATTGTATCCAATAATGTGCCTGATGGATTACCACCAGTCAGGAAGATCAGTCATCAGATGGACTTGATTCCAAGAGCGAGTTTGCTGAATAAGGAAGCAAACAGAATGACACTTGAAGAAAGTGAGGAGTTGAATAGACAAGTACATGAGTTATTGCAGAAAGGATTGATCGGTGAGAGTTTGAGTCCCTGTGCTGTACCAACAGTATTAGCACCAAAGAAGAATGGAGAGTGGAGGATGTGTACAAACTCTAGGGTAATAAACAAGATCACAATCAAGTATAGGTTTCCATTGCCACAAATGGATGATATTATGGACTGTTTGAGTGGAGCTATGTATTTCTCAAAGATAGATCTAAAGAGTGGATATCATCAGATTCAGATCAGAGGAGGAGATGAATGGAAGACTGCCTTCAAGACAAAGGAAGGATTGTACAAGTGGTTAGTCGTGCCTTTTGGGCTAACCAATGCACCGAGCACTTTCATGCGGCTTATGAACGAGGTTCTGAAAGAATTTCTGGGTAAGTTTGTCATTGTTTACCTAGATAATATTTTGATCTTTAGTAAGACATTGGAGTAGCATGTGATGCATATTCATATGGTATTTGAGAAGCTGAGAGAAGAGAAATTGTTAATAAATTTGAAGAAGTGTAGTTTTGTGAAGGAGTTAGTGTATTTGGGATTTGTAGTTTCAGCATAAGGTCTAAAAATGGACCCAGAGAAGGTACAAGCTATCCTTGAATGGCCTAGCCCAAGGAGTGCTACTGAGGTAAGATCTTTTCATGGTCTAGCTAGCTTTTACAGAATGTTTATCAGAAATTTCAGCAATATTTGTGGACCCTTGATTGAAATAATGAGAGGGGATAGAAAAGAGTTTAAGTGGACTAATGGGGCATAGAAGAGTTTTCAATTGTTGAAACAAAAATTTACAGAACAACCTATTTTAGCACTCCCAGATTTTAATAAGGTGTTTCAAGTAGATTGCTATGCTAGTGGTACTGCAATAGGAGTTGTTATGAGCCAAGAAGGTAAACCTGTTGCATATTTCAGTGAGAAGTTAAATGATGCCAAGAGAAAATATTCTATTTATGATCAGAAATTGTATGCTATAGTTCAGGCATTAAAGAAGTGGAGACATTATCTACTTCCTAAGGAGTTTGTTTTGTATACTGATCATCAAGCTTTGCAATATTTGAATAGTCAAGGAAAGTTGAATCAAAGAAATTTGAAATGGGTTGAATTTTTGCAGAGTTACACATTTTTTTTGAAACACAGGAGTGAAAAGTCTAACAGAGTTGCAGATGCTCTTAGCAGAAGATAAATTTTGCTAACAAAGATGCAGATCAAGGTGGTTGGGTTCAAGTAACTCAAGAGTTTGTATCCAGAGGATCCTAATTTTGGTGAAGCTTGGAAAGCTTGTACAAAACCTGTTACTCTAGATAAGATGAAGTGGCTAGATTTCATCATTCAGGATGGAATGTTATTTAGAGGGAGCCAATTGTGCATTCCATGGAGTTCTATGAGGGAAAATCTCATCAAGGAGAAGCATAGCGGAGGATTGGCTGGACATTTTGGTTGAGATAAAACTCTCACTTTGGTTAGTGAGAATTATTATTAGCCATAGTTGCAGCAAGATGTGAAGAAGTTTGTACAGAGTTGCAAAGTATCTCAAATGGAAAAAGGAGTGAAGTAGAATATAGGGTTGTATCAGCCATTACCTATAGCAGAGAATCCTTGGGAGGATATTAGTATAGACTTTGTTCTTGGTTTACTGAGGACTCAGCAGGGACATGATTCAATCTTTGTGGTGGTTGAGAGATTTTTGAAGATGGCACATTTCATTCCCTACAAGAAGACTAATGATGTTGTTCATGTAGAAAAATTATTTTTCAGAGAAGTGGTGAGGCTACATGGTTTGCCAAAGACCATAGTTTCAGATCGAGACACTAAGTTTGTTGGATATTTCTAGCGTACATTATGGAAGAAATTGAAGACAAATTTGAAGTTTAGTTCATCACATCATCCACAGACTGATGGACAGACAGAGGTGGTGAATAGGAGTTTGGGGAATTTGTTGAGATATTTGGTTGGAGATAAGCCAACAGGATGGGATTTGATTTTACCACAGGCAGAATTTGCATACAATAATTTTTTCAATAGGAGCACTGGTAAATCACCATTCCAGATTGTATATGGAAGTAGTCCAAGAAATGCATTTGAATTGAGGAAGATAGATAAAGGAGAAATAAGCAGTGCTGAAGATGAAGATTTTGCAGAACACTTGGAGAACACCCATGAGGAAGTGAGGAAGCACATTACCAAAATGAATGCACAGTATAAGGCTAAGGCAGATAAGAAAAGGAGACAAAGAATTTTAGGTTGGGGATGAAGTCATGGTTCATTTGTGGAAGGAGCGATTTCCAATTGGTACATATAACAAGTTGAAAATGAAGAAGTTTGGACCATGTAAGATACTGAAGAAGCATGATTCGGAAATGCATATGAGATAGAATTGCCTAGTGAGCTGAATATTTCACCAGTGTTTAACATTTTAGATTCGACGGAGTATCATGAAGGAGGTTTTGAAGATGAGATCACAATGGCACAGTGGAGTATTCCAGCAAGTAGTTTAGATACCAAGGAGATTGAAGACATACTGGATAGTCATGTTGGTAGAAGCACAAGGAACAGGACATATCAAGAATATTTGGTCAAGTGGAAAGGACAACCTATTGAAGATTCATCATGGCTGACAAGGGAGGAGGTTAACTGTCTTGGTTTTCCTCTACACACCTGAGTCGTGATAGGGTCACTTCTCAAATTACCCCGGGTGTCTGATGCAGGAGCATCCTGGGTGTAAGGGCAATCTTGCATCACCCAAAAATATGTGTTTTTCTATTCAATAAGGGCTATTTTGTACAAAGCTGCTATTTTTGGAAACTTACTATTTTTAGTAAGTTGGTCGTTTGACCTCAGAATGTTCTAATTTTCTAGGTGAAGATTCATCTTAGTCATATAAGAATGCCAGTTGAATTTCATTACCAGATCATCTATATTGGCGAAGTTATTAAGGATTTATTGTTGAGATTTTAGGGTGCAAAATCTTTGAGCTCAATTTTCAAGACCTTAGAGGCTTTGAATCAAGGTCAAACCCCTGGCTGACTAGCAATTTGTAGTTAGGCACTATAGATTGCGATCTCCCCTTTCCAAAAAGTGGTTATAATAGCCAATCGGAGCGACGGTTCAAAAGTTATGGCTTTCAAAAGTTGGGATACCTAATCTCATGTTTTGTAAATATTTAAAGTCGACCCTTTTGTAATAAAAGTGAAAAATAATTAAATGCTAAGGGTAGTCGGCCTTAATGGCTAGATTTCTGGAACCTTCTTGGGCAGTGGAAATTGCCTATATAAAGAAGGCCTGTAGTGTTGTCTA
>MU226028.1:5238926-5267355 GCA_018584345.1 Thuja plicata
CCTACAGAATATTGTAAGGGGAATGCCCATGTGGCTTTGCATATTGTAATTCTAAAAGTTTGTAATTCCACATTTGTGGAGATAATAAGAAGCCCATTTTCTGTTCTTGCAAATTGTTGTTTCTTCTTTGTTTCTGTTATGTGTTTGTGGCATTAAGGGGAGTCCCCTTCATCAATAGATCAAGTGAGTGCATGGTTGGAGAGTTAAAAGATGAGGGCAGCATCATACAAATATATTGACCCTGAGGGATTCATGGTAGGAGTTAGGAAATTTTTGACTCCTACCATCCCCAATACAAATGTGCATGGTTTCTGTGTAGAAGAGGATGTCACAAGAAATCTTCTTGATGAAGATGAGATAAGAACAAGAAGAGAGAGGATTTAGGAATTGTTGAATCTAGAAAAACAAATAAAGAGAAATGGGTTGTCTATTGGAGGCTTTTACCCTGATTTGCCTTATTTTGATAAGATTAAGGCTATGATTGATAATTTTTATATACTCTGTGAACAATTGGATAATATTTTGGATAAAAAAGGAGCAAAGGAGCCTGAATATTCAGAATCAGAATATGAGAGTGATAGTGATGGTGATTATGCTCATCCACCTCAATATGAACAATGTCAATAGGATGTTGCAGAGGTAGCATAGGCACAAGGAGAACAAGGCCACATCATTGACCTAACTAAAGTATCACAACTAGATGATGTAGAAGAACCTGCGACAAAGAGGCAAAAAGTTGATCCTAATCAGACTTCCTTTGTTAGGAAAGAGAAGAAAGGAGATAGAATAAGCACTCTCATTCCTGGAAATAGATTGTATGATCATAATCTAAGGAAGATTATCAGACAGGGGAAGAGGCAGCAAAAGGATGAGGAAGAAAATGTAGAGTTACCTCTAAAAGCATGTATTGATGAGAGGCTGTTGCATCAGCAGCAATTTCTGAGTGATGATAATTTTTTCAAGACTAATGAATTCAAATATTTTCTGAGATGGTACAAGAAATACCAGATAAGGGCTCAGTTGAAAGTATATGGAGAGGAAACAGTCACAAAGGAGGCTTTGTTGGCTCTACAAGCCTATGACCCTAACAGTCAGGATGTCTCACTAGATGAGGCAAGAAAAATGGTTTTGAATAGTGGCATTTTGCTTGTTGAAGGCTGGGATTTAGCCTCAGCATTCATTATTGACCAGATCAGGAAGCAGCCAGACCTAAAATTGGCAAGTGTGGTTCAAACGGGTGATATGATAAAGGGATTTGGATATAGTCCAAAACCACAAGATTTTGCCATGTGGACCCTATGTCCTAAAGACCAAAAGCCTCTATTAGTGAACATTCAGGAGAACATGGTGGGGAATCAAATGGTCTGGACTGTGCAGAATACTGGAGATTTGGAGATTTCTCAGATTATGACTCATTGGGCTCACTTGAATCAAGATAAGACAAAACAATTGTATGAGAAGTGTAGCATTCTAATTGAGGAAACTAGTGCCCTAGCCAAAGATAGGGAATTGTGCCACATAAAGATACATCAAAAAGATAAGGTAATTGCTGAGTTGCTGAAACAACTAGAAGAGAAATCTGAAGTGGTTTATGTACCTCCAGAACAACCTTTACAAATAGAGGAAAAGGCAAAATCAGAGGAAGTAGTTGAGAAAGAAGATGTGGGCAAGAATAAAAATGAGATATCCCTAAATGCATTGAAATGCATTCTTCAGTATAGGATTGATATTCTCAAAGACAAAATAGATGTCATCCTAAATGCTTACAATAAATTGCCCACCTTACATGCAGAAGTGATAGGGTGCATTGCCACTTTGAACCCTTACTTTATTAATTGGTCTCCCAGGGTCCAATTATATGAAAAACGTGAGTATTTGCAGCCTCTTAGGTTAGATTTGCCTAAAATTGTGACAAAGGTGGAGGATGAAATTAAGAAGGTTAATATAGCCTTATCTTTCTTTAAAGCCAAGCTAAATCAGATTGAGGCTAAGTTGAGCCTATTTTCCCCAGATTTTAATAGATTTGTTCCTCCATTGAAAAAAGAAGATGATCAAGTTAAGGCTTTAGAGGCCTAGAGAGGTGAATTCAATAGAAGAATGCCCAGTAGTGAGGCATATATTTCAGGATCTGATTTAGATATGGAAGGTTTCAATAAGATTTTGGATGAAGCCTTCAAGGCAGAGACTGACATGAATAAATTCCTAATGGATGTTAAAATAATTACAGATGTCAGATGGGAAAGATAGAAGGCACAAGTCTAGAGTACATAGAGCTTTAATTGGCCAGCAGAGGATGAAGTGATAGCATGGGACCTGTTGACCAAGCCCAAGAAAAAGAAGCCTATGGTAGAGGAGGTCCTGGATGAAGAATAAAGGAGAACACTTGGCGCTTGATCATTGAGCACAGGGAGGTTAGTTATTACTAAAGATAAGTGTAAGTTAGCCTGTAATGGCAGTCACTTGATCTTGATATAAATATCAGAAGCTATCCTAAAAATTGTCAGACAAAGGTGCCAGATTCCAGAAGAAGACAAAAGAATATTAGATTTCATCCCCTATTTTGTCTCTACATCGCTTCTATATTATCTTTCTGTCTTTTCTGTACTTTTAGGGTTAGGTTCCTTAAACCATTCGAAGCTTGTTGAATCCTAACATTAAGGATTCCAAGATGGTTAAGGACCTATAAATAGACCAAAAATTTGTAAAAGCTAAAGAGGATGAAATATATTGAAAATCAAACTTTCTTGATTTATGTCTGTGTCTTTAAGCTTTTTAAGATTTTCATGTATTGAAGCAAAAAAAAATGAATAAAATACAGTGCAGTTTTACTCTATCTTATTGTTGTCTCTTTAGTTGTTGTGTATGCTCTTTATGTTTAAATTTGTAAGGCATCTTTAAGCATATTGGTTACAAGGTAACTATCTAATTTCTTGCAAGTTTCTTTCAACAAAACAACTAAGTTTTGTGAGTAGTTTTAGGGAGCATAACAATACTTGAGGATTTGATACAATATTTTAGAGGTAACAAGATAGCTTGTAAGGCATTTTTATCTGAGTTGTATGTAGGTTGTAAGGCAGCTTACAGTATTTTGTTCTATTTTTTTGTGGATCTTCATTTATTAACTCTATAAGCCCAAGGATAGGCACTGGTCTAGGAATTGGTTTGGTAATCTATCATCATCCACATATTCAATATCAATTAAACCAATTACTTTCAAGAATATTTGTGTAGAATCAATTGTACTCATATGTTATTACAGTTGAAGTTTCTTGATTTCTTAAAGAGTAAATCAATAGGTTATTCCTCCTAGATTCACAAGAATTGCAAAAGGAAAGAAGTATGAAATTCCCTATTAGGCTTTTATCTGCTATCATTAAGATATTGATTTGGATTGTCAAGCTTGTTATCAGAATAGTTATAGTTATTTGCATTGTTATTTAATGTCCATCTAAAAATGGATAATTCATCACATAAGTAAAATCCACTCTAAAGATACTGACAAGTCAGTAATCAGTCATAGGTAAGACCTACCTGAGTCAGTGGATCTCAAAAAAGGAGGTGATAATAGGTATCCCCAGTGTTATCATAATACCTCATGAATTAGTGTTTTCTCTTGCTTGAGTCAGAGCATCAAAGGCATTGGGAGTCATAGAGTTGTTTAAGTATTCAAGCATCTTCAGAGGCTTTGCAAGAAAAAACCCTAACAAATTGGTGACTCTACTGAGGAATTAGAGATTATAAAGTATGGTTAAACAAATTTTAGAATATCTCTAGTCCAAGTAGTCAGAAATATTTGGTGTTTTGAAGTTTTAATATTTTTACAAATCATACCAGCTATAGTTGTCAAGATTATTCTTTGATAAGTATTCATTAATCCCAAATCATTGCGTGGTGACTCTAAAAGGAAATCTCTAAGATTAGTGTAAAGTTGATAAATATCTCTCAAAATGAATACTAGGTCAAGGATGAGAAAGGATCCTAAGAAGGTTTTATATGGTGGAATCCCATCATCCTCAAGGATGGAAATGTCTTGCAGAAAAAAGAGTAACCAAGTTAGCATGGATGAAACCCCTCCAAGAGGTAAAGAGGATACTGTTAGGAGAACTATGAACAACAATCAACACTCTCATGATGGAAATACTTCAGAGTATGAAGAAGCTACTGAAAGAGTTTTAGAAACACCTACAGTCACTTCTACTTCAAATGAGAGAGAAGAGACAAGTACATCTAGTTCAGATTCTGAAGATGCTCCCTCTGATGTGCTAGCAAACAAGGAAAGGTTCATCATGAAATAGCTTTCCCTAGTTCAGCAAATGAAAAGGGAGAGAGAAATGAGAAAGAAAAAAATTGAGCATAAGGATGTTGATAAGATTAAAAGATCTTCAAGACATCAAAATATGAAAGATACAAAGAGGTATCAAAAGGACCAAGAAATACTATTCACTCATAAGGCTTCTTCTTCATAGAAGGACAAAGGTAAACAAAAGATGAGTGAACACATAGATCAAGAACCTAAGTTTCAGAAGCCTTTAATAGAGAAAATGTCCAAGTTGGATATTGACTTGGAAAAGTTGAGAATTGAAAAAGAAACCATGGATAAAATGTTGGAAAAGGCACAAATGGAAGCTGTAATATTTGATATGAAGAAAAAAATAGATTTCTTCCAGTCTTCAAAGTATTTTCAGGCTGGACCAGAAAATACTACTACTTCTAAAGCAAAAACAACCACTTTCAAGGAAGATGATAGTTTTCAGAGAAAACCATTGCATACTGAAAGGTACAAACAATTTAATTTTGTTGGTATCCTGGGGTATCCTAATGCTTTCCCAAAAGATGTGGGTGATATAGGAGAAAAGCTCTCAAAGTTTGCAGGTAACAATGTTATTTCCTGTGAAACACATTTAAGAAAATTCATTGATTTTGTTGATGATTTAAATATCACCCATGAAGATGTGTTAATGAGATTATTTGTTCAGTCTTTAGTAGAAGATGTAAGGGAATGGTTTAGGAGCTTGTCTAATGGATCTGTTGTTTCTATGGATGAGTTGATTGAATTATTTAAGGATCAGTATGGAGATAAAACAAATAAAGGCTTTTTGTTGAATGAGTTCAATAATATCAAGAAGAATTACAATGAAGAGGTTACAGAGTTTAATACAAGGTTTCAAAGAGCTATGCACAAACTATTTTAGAAGGTAAGGCTGGATGAAGAGGTATGTTTAGCAACTTATTTGAATGCCTTTGATTGTAAAATGGGATATGCTCTTAGAGATAAAAACCCTAGAACTCTTATTGATGCTTATAAAATAATAGTCAATATTGAAATGAATAGAAGAGTATCTGGTAAGTTGAATAGGAGGGATGACTCAAGGTTTAGTAGGAGCAATTTAAAAGAACCTGAGTATAAAGAATGTAGGGCTTCTCAAAACAATAGGTCTTCTTATAATCCTACATACAATCCTCAAAATAGAATGTAGAACCATCCTTATGGCACTCAGTTTAAAGATGGGAAGCTTGTTATTTTACCTAAAAAAGAAAAGACATATAACAAAACTCCAGACCCTCTACATAAAAATGTTGTCCATTTTTGCAATGACGATCCTTGGTGTGAGGCTTGTGAAGCCCCTCATAACCCTGATTTTTGTATCATTTCCTTAGATTTGAGAGTAAGTGAAGAATGGGGAAATGATGAGGGTGAACAGTGTGATCATAGTATGACAAATACCTACTCATGCCATGATATAGATTCAGATAATGAAAGTGAAAATCATGATTCATGTATTTCACAAAGGAGGTTAGAAAATCATCATCAACAGATCTTATCAGATAGTGAAACTGAGGGAAATGATGATCATATAAGATGTTATGCTCAATACAATCAAGATATTCCACTCATTAGAAAAGCTTCAGATAAAGAGAAAGCTAGGATAACTACAGATTTAGTGAAAAAAGCTAGAAATAACTACCATCTGAGAAACATAGTAGTGGGTGGTACTGGTAGTCAACCATCAGGTGTCTTTATAAAAGAAAATAAGATAGATAATAAGTATGTGCAAAAAAAGGAAGGACCTAGTGAAAATGTACATAAAAATAAGGTCAAAATTATTACAAAAGCCCTAGAACCAAATGTTGTACAAGAAGGGGATTTGAAAAGACAAGAAACAAGTACTCCTGTAGAAAAGATAGAGAATAAAAATTAAAAGAATCATCTCTGAATGAACATAATGAGGAAAATGATATCACTATTGCTAGATCAAAATCTTCAGATGTGAAATATACTCCAATAGATATGGGTCAATATTTGTCCCAAATGACAGTTAAGGTACCATTTCTAGAGATGATGAGAATTAAAGAACATAAGGAAAAGGTAATGTCATTGTTGAAAAGTGTGCCCATAATAAAGGTCAAAGTCCAGAAAATATTAGCAAGAAACCAATTACAAAAGGGAAGGAAGTTGAGGTGTTAACATCTGAGATTCCTCAAATTTTTTTGAATACAAATTCTTCCCCAAAGGTTGTTGACCCATTTTATCTCTCATTGATAATTAATGATAAGATGCTAAAAAAATGTATGATTGATTCAGGAGCATCTAATACAGTTATGCCAGTAGAAATCATGAGGGCAATGGGATTACAAGTTGATACTCCTTATGGGAGATGTCAAGCTATGGACTCTAGAGAGGTCCCTGTGATTGGTACCATTGAGGCTATGCCCATATAAATTAGCAGTTGGCCCTGATGCAATAATGACTGTGAATGTTTTGGTGGTTGACATACCACCACATTATGGCATGTTGCTGTCAAGAAAGGGGAGTTCTTCAATGGGAGGTAGTATACAAAATGATTTATCATATGCTACTTTTAATATTGCTAGAGAAAATGTTAAGGTCTTAAGGGAGAGTAGAACTCCTCACATGATAGAAAGATTTAAAGACACTAACATTAATTGTTGCATTGACATGGATATGGAGAATTTTAGGATGCAAAAAAGTGAACTTTATTGTCAGCATGAAGATATTGATCATATAAACAGAGAGTTAATTAAGTAGGGAGATGGATTGTGGAAAATGTACTTTGATGGGGCTTGCTCAAAAGAAGGATCAGGGGCAGGTGTATTATTGATATCCCCATTAGGTACTACTTTTAAGTATTCATTTCTATTATCCTTCCAATGTACAAACAATACTGCAGAATATGAGGCTTTGTTTTCGGGACTTGAAATTGCTATCAAACATGGTATAAAGTGTTTAAAGGTTTATGGTGATTCTGAGTTGGTAGTAGCTCAAGTCAGATCCAAATATGTTGTAAAGAATGACAGATTGAAAATGTACAAATATGCTATTTGGGATCAAATTGAAATGTTTGATGCCTTTGACATAATTTGGTTAGAAAGGTCAAAAAATATAATGGCTGATTTTTAAGAAAATGTTGCTTTAAAAAATGATGATTTGACCTTACAAGGGGTGCTAATACTAGAAGTCAAAACAAGACCAGTTGTTCGAGACAACATGTACAACTGGCATGGTTTCCAAGATTTTCAACATATTCTGAGGTTCATATAATGTCTAGACCATTATGAAAACCAGAGTATAGATTGTAATACTTTACTAGAAAATAATGATGGAAAAGACTACATTTTGGGAAATGAGGTTGTCTAGTTAAGCTCTACTCATATTCCTAGGGGTTTGGTTGAGCTTGAGCATTGTTTAGTATTCAACAAAATGATTCATCAAAGCTAAGCAATGCCAAAGTTGAGGATTTAGAAGAAATAAACTTAGGGTCTAAAAATAATCCTCAAATAGTTTATATTGGAAAGGGTTTGGACTCTCATGTAAGAATAAATTTGATCAAATTGTTGAGAAAATATAAACATGTCTTTTCTTGGTCATATTAGGACTTGAAAGCATATAGAGATGACCTTTTTCAACATGAAATCCCTTTGAAATCAAATGTGAAACCATTTAGGCAAAACATAGGCCTATTAACCCCTTGTTGGCTCCTAAAACGCAACAAGAATTTATGAAACTAAAGGATGATAGGATAATCCAGCCAATCAGACATTCAATTTGGTTATCAAATTTAGTGCCAGTCAGAAAGAAAAATGATGATATCAGATTGTGTGTGGATTTCAGAAATCTAAATATTGCTTCATTGAAAGATAATTATTCCTTACCTAATATGTAAGCAATGTTGCATAAGGTGACTGGTTGTGAGTTACTATCTATGATGGATGGTTTCTCAGAATATAACCAGGTCTTATTTAAAGAATCAGAGTAGTACAAAACTACATTTACTACTCCACGAGGGACTTATGTGTATATCAGAATGCCTTTTGGACTAATAAATGCGGGGGCAACTTTTCAAAGGGCCATGGATGTTGCTTTCAAATAATTCATTGATTTGTTCATGGTTATTTATCAGGATGATTTGACTGCATATTCTAAAAGGGAAGTGGGTCATTGTGATCACTTGGGTAAGATTTTTAATAAGGCATTGGAATATGGTGTCTCACTAAATCCCACAAAGTGTCATTTTGTAGTAAAAGAGGGAAAGTTGCTAGGACATATAGTGTCTAGAGAAGGGGTAAGAATATACCCTAAGAGAGTGGAAGCAATTCAAAGAGTGACTGCTCCAAAGAACTTAAAAGGTGTACAATCTTTCTTAGGAAAGATTAACTTTGTCAGAAGATTCATGGCAAATTTCACAGAAATTGTTAAACCAATTGTAAAATTGCTAAAGAAAGATGCCAAATTTGTTTGGAATGAAGAAGCCCAACAAGTATTTGAAAAAATAAAAAAAGGAGTACAAGAGGATCCTGTTTTGAAGTCTCTAGACTATACCAAGCCTTTCTCTTTGTTTTCTTTTGCATCTTTTCATACAATTGTTGCTATTTTACTTTAGAAGGATGAACAAGGATTTGAACATCCAATTGCTTTTTACAATAAATCCTTGCAAGCTACAGAGCTTAATTATGAAATAATGGAAAAGAAAGTTTATGCCTTGGTAAAAGCTGTGAAATCTTTCAGGCCATACTTGGTTTGTGCTAAGATACAGGCTTATATTCCTCATTCAGCAGTGAAAGATATCCTTACATAGTCAGAGGTAACTGGTAAGAGGTGTAAATGGATCACTAGAATACAAGAGTTTAACCTTGAGATCCATATTACAAAATTGATAAGATGACAAGGTCTGGAAAAGCTTATGACAGAAGAGAACTTGGATCTAGTATAGATAAATCAGATAGAAATGCATGATCAAGCTATTACAAGCATAGAAAGGAAACCATTCTATACTTATATTGTTTTCTTTCTCAAAAATGCTAAGTGTCCTGATCATTTGTCAGAAAAGTAGAAAAGAAGTCTAAAATTGCAAACTCAATGATACACTTTGATCCAGGGTGACTTGTTTTGGAAAGATAAGAATGGTGTACTATTTTTATGTCTTGACAAATACCAAGCTGAGAGAGTTTTGAGTGAAATGCATGAAGGAGAATGTGGGGGTCATTTTTCTGCTAAGACTACTGCCCATAAGATTTTAAGGGCTGGGTATTATTCACCTACTCTTTTCAAGGATACTTATGAACATGTCAGGAAGTGTGAACCATGTCAAAGGTTCTCTAACAAGTTAAAATTTGCAGGTGCTTTGTTGCTAAATCCAGTCAATACTGAAGCTCCTTTTACTATGTGGGGGATTGATTTTATTGGTGAATTTTAGGAAAAGTCTAGTGGAGGACACAGTTGGATATTAGTTGCCACAGATTACTTTACCAAGTGGATTGAAGCAATCCCTACAAAGAAAGAAACAGGTAGGGTAGTCACTGAATTTCTTATGGAGAATATTATAACTAGATTTGGTGTACCTGCTAAGTTAGTAATGGATAATGCCATGAGTTTTAGATCAGAAGAAATGAAAAGTTTTTGTGAAAATTATGGGATCACAATATCATATTCATCCCCATATCATCCACAGGCTAATGGACAAGCTGATTCTAGTAATAAGAGTATATTGAAGATAATAAAAAGGACTTTGGGAAAGAATAAAAGAACATGGCATACTAAGTTGAAACTAGCACTTTGGGCTGACAGAGTAATAGTTAAAAAAGAAACTGGTAAGTCCCCATTTGAATTGATATATGGTCTACAAGAAATATTTCCCATTAACAATTTATTGCCAATATATCAGTTTATACAAGAAGAACATTTAAATGTTTATGATATTATTGAGAATAGAATGACTCAGTTAATAGAATTGGATGGAGTAAGGAGAAATAGTCAAAAGGAAAACATGAAATTGCAGCAAAAGATGAAGCACCTTTTTGATAAAAGGGCTACTGAGAGGAAATTCCAATCTGGTGACCTAGTTCTCCAATGGAATGCTAAAGCAGAAGACAAAGGAAAACATAAGAAGTTTGAGTCTATGTGGCTAAGGGCCATTCATTGTCTCAGAAAATTTTGGAAAAGACTCTTATTTATTGAAGAACATGGAGGGAGAAGATTTTGAGTTTCTTGTGCATGGGCAATTCCTAAAACCCTTTTTCAACTGAGAATCAAAAGTTTATGCACAAGTATGTATTATATTGTGAATACTTTCCCTTTGTGTTTGTAAATGATGTAAATAGTTTCCCTTTTGTTTTAGGTTAGTTGGCTTCCTCGTCATTTTTTTTGGAAGGGTCTGCACAAAGAGATTCTATGGTTCTTTTCCATAAACTATGTTTAGTCAATCCTTAGGTAGAGCCATTGTTGGTTGTATTCCAGGTTTTGCTTCTTTGCCCTAAAATTTTTGTTTCCTCCAGGCCAATTTCTATCCTAAGTCAGAAAGTATGTCCCATTTTTGAAGTATCCCTAAGAAGTTTATGTGTCTTTAGGTCAAAATCCACATGAATAGTGCAAAAATCAAAAACCCTAAGCTTTGTTATAAGTCAAAACGCAAAAAAAGCCCTAAAATGACAATTGAGTTTCTATTTTTGCATTACCTTTTTGACAAACTTAAGTCATGTGCCTTTTATAATGGTCGCCTAGTTGCTTGATCCCAGAAGAATATTCCATTTAGTTATAAGACTTTGCGATTAACTGTTGTCGGGATGTCTCTTGAAGAAACATAATATTCCTTATGTTTTATGAGACTTGGAGAAACCCTTCAGTCGTGAAGTCTCCCAATGCAGAAGCACGTCAACAGTCAACATCTAGACAAATAGTTAAGTCATCGTGTCGCGCAAAAAATCCAGCAGTTAGTGATTTTAATTGAGACTTAGCAATTTATTTAGTTTGGGATCTCCAAATTAGAACACAGTTAAGTGACATGTTAAATGTTTGTGTCATGTAGTCTACAAGTAAAATGATGGTTAAGTAAAAGATGTCGAGACTTCGTGACAAACTGCAGGGTTTAAAATATATGGCAGTCGGGTTGTCATTGGATTAAGATGCTAAGTCAGTGTTTAACCAGTGATTCAGAGACAAACAGTTAGAAGAGACACGTGTCCACAATTAGTAGAATTAAGGTTAGTCACATGGTCTCCCAAAATAAATATGTCATCTGGCGATTAAGAGATTAAAGGTATAAAGTTATGTATTGTCATGTAGTCTCCAAATGATTTAAGGCTTTTTAAATATACTCAGTTACTTAGCATAGCCTTCAAATGTTAAGTGTAATAAGATCAACGGTAGTCGCTAAGTCTCCATTAGATTTGCATGATAAGCAAAAGTGCTTGCAACAATGAGATAACCTTTAGTCGCATAGTATCTGATTTAAAATCAAAAGGTAAAGGTTGTCACGTAGTCTCTGAAAGTAACATCAAGTAGCATTTTTAATCAGTGATTGGGTGACTAAGGTTAGTCGCGGGGTCTCGTAATGGGAAATAAACACTCATCGACTTAGCGATAATATTTAAAGTTAAAGATAAAGGCTAGTCATGGGGTGTCCAAATAAACTCTGAGTTAAGCATCTTATCTAGTGATTTTGATTTATGCAGTCACCTGATCGCCAGAACTTAACTATGGTTAGCCAAGTAAAGAAAATCACACAATCATGAGATCTCCAGGAGAATTGAGGGTTAAGAGATTTGGTCAGTGACAAGGAGATACTGCACAGTCGTGTAATCGTTGAATATGAAAAATGATGAAAGGCGATAGTTATTGATATGACAACGTGGAGATTTAGTGACCAATGAAAATCTAGGAAATTAATTGCTGTATGAAAAGGAGTAGCTGAGATGTCTGACGAAGAACCAATCATATGAAGACATGTCATCCTGTTCAAATTTTATAAGGGTTTTTCTAAAGACACACTCATATTAATTTGATTTCCTGTCACAGTCATGAGCTTCGGCTAGGATTTCAATCAATTCCACAGCATGTTAACTTGAAAGAAAAATTGATTGTTTTTCCATTGATGAGCTATCTACTTAGAAGAGTTGCCATAAAGAGTTGATTGCAGCTTCATTTTCACTTATCTTGCATTCTAAATTGCAGAGAGAAGAAAAGCTAGGTCTTTTTTGTTCAGAAGGTAGAAATTGATCAGTTGCAGAGTAGTTTTCTGGTTATCAAGTTTCCTGAATTGTTAAGCAGTGATTAGAAGAGAGAAGTGAGTTCTAAGAGGAGATTTGTTTCAATATTGGTAAAGGAAGGTTTGAAACATAGAAAGATGAGTAAGGCCGTTAGTGTGGCTTCCACCAGTGGAAGAAGTGATGAAGTTGATGATGATGCAAAAGGGAAAAGGAATTACTCTGATGAGTTCTTAAATTTGTTGTCGGGGTCTACACAAAACAAGAGGGCCAATGGAAATTTGCTGGCAGATGACTACTGGGAGATCAGAGATGCTTCCACCCTAGGATCAATAGGTTTTTCTCTTTACAATTACTTCTATAATAATTTTGATAAGGCCATCCCAGTGTCAAACCCTTTGAATTGTGGTCTTGCTAGGTTACTTGTCCCTGATGTTTATATAGATATAGACTTATTTCTAGGTCTTGCCAGCCACTATGATGCTCTATCTAAGACAATAAAAAACAATGATGGTACTACCCTATTAATGTTAAATAAGAATTCATTTATGCAAGCCTTTGGCTTATACAGTACCATGTCTACCAAGATAAATATTACTAAGCAAGAGGAGAGGTATAGGTTAAAACCTGGTATTGCTAGGGGTCAATTATAGAAGCATATGCCTAAAGAGGTTAGGAACCATCTTACTCCTATACTTGGGACTGCACCCTAATACATTAAGGACTTTCCTTTTTATATTAATTATATTGCCTATGCTTTATGTAGAGTGTTAGGGATAGATGTAGGGGCTGAGAAAATAAATGCCAAAATTTTGATGATGGTACTAGACTTGCAAGAGGGGCATTCTAGCACCAGTTATGACTACATACAACACATTATTAACAAAATGCATGAGGGATTTCTAGCTACCCAGAAGAAGATGAAGGACCCTAAGGAGAAGGAGCCTAGGTTCTTCCACTATTCCATCCTAATGCATTTGTTCTTGCATTTTAACTATGGGATTATGGATGTGAATAACTTGAATCCTTAGAGGATTTTCCAGGACAAGCCTAATCCTATTAAATTTTGGGTTAGGATATGGAATTATACATCCAAGGACTGTGATTTTTGTGGATTTGAAAATTGGATTATATATCCATTAATGCAGAGCATGGGTATCAGCAAAACCAGACTCCCAGTAAACGTGCTACAATTATTGAGACCTTGTGAGTATGTGGACAAGTGGGAGGGTGATCACAACTGGCGAGATTTCTTCTTGGAAGAAAATTTTACCATGATTAGGGTATATGGATGCACACATCCACCTCATATCCTACCCTATCATGTGCCATCTAGAGTTGCTGCCATGGATTTCATCTGGAAACTATTGTTGACAGACAATGAACATTTTGTGCCACATAGGAAGGGGACCTTAACCCCTAGACAGTTTAAAATCTTTAAATTTACCATTGGAAAGTTTGCTATAGATCAGGTGACTACGTGGTTGGAGAGCTGCAAGATGAGGGCAGCATCATATAGATATATTGACCCTGATGGATTCATGGTAGGAGTTAGAAAACTTTTGACTCCTACCATCCCCAGTACAAATGTGCATGGTTTTTGTGTAGAAGAGGATGTCACAAGAAATCTTCTTGATGAAGATGAGATAAGAAGAAGACGAGAGAGGATTCATGAATTGTTGAATGTAGAAAAACAAATAAAGAGAAATGGGTTGTCTTTTGGAGGCTTTTACCTTGATTTGCCTTATTTTGATAAGATTAAGGCTATGATTGATAATTTTTATGTACTCTGTGAACAATTGGATAATGTTTTGGATAAAAAAGGAGGAAAGGAGCCTGAATATTCTGAATCAGAATATGAGAGTGATAGTGATGGTGATTATGCCCATCCACCTCAATATGACCAACCTCAATAGGATGTTGCAGAGGTAGCATAGGCACAAGGAGAACAAGGAAACATCATTGACCTAACTGAAGTATCACATCTAGATGATGTAGAAGAACCTGCTACAAAGAGGCAAAAATTTGATCATGTTTAGACTTCCTATGTTAGGAAAGAGAAGAAAGGAGATAGAATAAGCGCTCTCATTCTTGGAAATAGATTGTATGATCATAATCTAAGGAAGATTATTAGATAGGAGAAGAGGTAGCAACAGGATGAGGAAGAAAATGTAGATTTTCCTCTAAAAGCATGTATTGATGAGAGGTTGTTGCATCAGCAGCAATTTTTGAGTGATGATAATTTTGTCAAGACTGATGAATTCAAAGAATTTTTGAGATGGCACAAGAAAGAGTAGATAAGGGCTCATTTGAAGGTAGATGGAGAGGAAATAGTCAGAAATGAGGCTTTGTTATCTCTACAAGCCTATGACACTGACAATGAGGATGTCTCTCCAGATGAGGCAAGAAAAATGGTTTTGAATAGTGACATTTTGCTTGTTGAAGGCTAGGATTTAGCCTCAGCATTCATTATTGACCAGATCAGGAAGTAGCCAGACCTAAAATTGGCAACTGGGGTTCAAATGGGTGATATGATAAAGGGATCTGCATATAGTCCAAAATCACAACCTTTCGCCATGTGGAGCCTATGTCCTAAAGACCAAAAGCCTCAATTAGTGAACATTTAGGAGAACATGGTGGGGAATCAAATGGTCTCTAGTGTAGAATGCTTGAGATTTGGAGATTCCTTAGATTATGACTCATTGGGATCCCTTGAATGAAGACAAGACAAAACAATTGTCTGAGAAGTGTAGCATTCTGATTAAGAAAACCAGTGCCCTAGCCAAAGATAGGGAATTGTGCCACATAAAGATACATGAGCAAGATAAGGTAATTACTGAGTTGCTGAAACAACTAGAAGAGAAACCTAAACTAGTTTATGTACCTCCATAACAACCTTTATAGATAGAGGAAAAGGCAAAATTAAAGGAAGTAGTTGAGAAAGAAGATGTGGGAAAGAATAAAAATGAGATAGCCCTAAATGCATTGAAATGCATTCTTCAGCATAGGATTGATATTCTCAAAGAAAAAATAGATGTCATCCTGAATGCTTACAATAAATTTCCCACCTTACATGTAGAAGTGACAAGGTACATTGCCACTTTGAACCCTTACTTTATTAATTGGTCTCCTAGGGTCCAATTATTTTAAAAAATTGCGTATTTGCAGCCTCTTAGGTCAGATTTGCCTGAAATTGTGATAGAGGTGGAGGATGAAATTAAGAAGGTTAATATAGCCTTATCTTTCTTTAAAGGCAAGCTAAATTAGATTGAGGCTAAGTTGAGCCTATTTTCCCCAGATTTTAATATATTTGTTCCTCCATTGAAAGAAGAAGATGATCAAGTTAAGGCTTTAGAGGCCTGGAGAGGTGAATTCGATAGCAGAATGCCCAAAAGTGAGGCATTTGTTTTAGGATCTGATTTAGATATGGAAGGTTTCAATAAGATTTTGGAGGAAGCCTTCAAGGTAGAGACTGACATGAATAAATTCTTAATGGATGTTAAAAGCTTTACAAATGTCAGATGGGAAAGACAAAAGGCACAAGTCTAGAGTACACAGAGCTTTAATTGGCCAGCAAAGGATGAAGTGACAGCATGGGACCTGTTGACCAAGCCCAAGAAAAATAAGCCTGTGGTAGAGGAGGAGGTCTTGGATGAAGAATAAAGGAGAACACTTGGTGCCTGATCATTGAGCACGGGGAGGTTAGTTATTACTAAAGATAAGTGTAAGTTAGCCTGTAATGTCAGTCACTTGATCTTGACATAAATATCAGAAGCTATCATGAACATTGTCAGACAAAGGTGCCAGATTCCAGAAGAAGACTAAAGAATATCAAATTTCATCCCCTATTTTTGTCTCTCCACCGCTTCTATATTCTCTTTCTTTGTCTTTTCTGTAGTTTTAGGGTTAGGTTCCTTAAACCATCCGAAGCTTGTTGCATCCTAACATTAAGGATTCCAAGATGGTTAAGGACCTATAAATACACAAAAAAATTGTAAAAGCTAAAGAGGATGAAATATATTGAAAATCAAACTTTCTTGATTTGTTTCTGTGTCTTCAAGCTTTTTAAGATTTTCATGTATTGAAGCAGAAACATATGAATAAACTACAGTGTTGTTTTACTCTATCTTATTGTGTATGCTCTTTTATGTTTAAATTTGTAAGGAATATTTAAACATATTGGTTACAAGGTAACTATCTAATTGCTTGCAAGTTTCTTTCAAGGAAAGAACTAAGTTTTGTGAGTAGTTTCAGGGAGCATAACAATACTTGAGGATTTGATACAATATTTTAGAGGTGACAGGATAGTTTGTAAGGCATTTTTATCTGAGTTGCATGTAGGTTGTAGGGAAGCTTACAGTATTTTGTTCTATTTTTCTATGGATCTTCATTTATTAACTCTATAAGCCCAAGGATAGGCACTGGTCTAGGAATTGGTTTTGTAATCTATCATCATCCACATATTCAATATCATTTAAACCAATTACTTTCAAGAATATTTGTGTAGAATCAATTGTACTCATATGTGATTACAGTTGAAGTTTCTTAATTTCATAAAGAGTAAATCAATTGGTTATTCCTCCTAGATTCACAAGAATTGTAAAAGGAAAGAAGTATAAAATTCACTATTATGCTGCTGTCATTAAGATATTGATTTAGATTGTCAAGCTTGTTCTCACAATAGTTATAGTTATCTACATTGTTATATACATGTCCATCTAAAATTAGAACATTCAGTACATAAGTAAAATCCACTATAAAGATACTGTCAAGTCAGTAATCAGTCATAGGTAAGACATGCCTGAGTCAGTGGATCTCAAAAAAGAAGGAGGTGATAATAGGTATCCCCAGTGTTATCATAATACCTCATCAATTAGTGTTTTCTCTTTCTTGAGTTAGAGTATCAAAGGCATTGGGAGTCATAGAGTTGGTTAAGTACTCAAGCATCTTTAGAGGCCCTGCAAGGAAAAACCCTTACAACACCTACAACAGGTCCACAGGTTTCAGCGTCCACAGTGACAATAACTTTTGATATAGATAAAGACTCGAAAGATACTATAGTATTTGATAATATCAAGATATCCATGACAGCATCTGAAAAAGACATGGACAAAGTTGATAAAGCATTTGTAAGCACTGAAGAAATGTGCACTGATGATACATCTGCACAACAAGATGAAGTTCCCACCAATGATCCAATTGACATAAATGAAGAAAAAGATACTCAAGGTGATGAGACACCAATAAAAGAGACAAAAGTAAAGATTGAATGTATGGATACCAGTCTGAATACTATATTCTCACCATCCATTTAACCATCTACCTCATTGTTGTCAAGGTTAACTCCTGATTCAGCAAGTCTGGATGCATGGGGAGAAGAAGACCTAATCAAGATCAGCGTTCTTGCTATGGAAAAAGAAAAGGAGAAACAAGCAATGAGGAACCCTCACATTTTGGAATCAGTAAACATATTGAATGACTTAGTGCCTGCTGACAAGAAAGTAGCAAAAGTTTAATCAGTTGAAGATGTGGACAGCATTCTGACAAACTTCAAATCACATTTTACAAGCCTAGTAGATTCAGCTACTAAAATTGTAGAATATGAATACAAAAAGGAGAGACTGAATGAATTGGTAAAGAACTTTACCTTAGACTTGAAATCCTTAAAGATTGGGCAATCCATGTTGAAAGAATTGGTAGCTAAGGGAAATAAAGTTATAGCCAACTGCATGGACAGAGTGATGTTCACCTCTCAGCACATTAAAAAGATAGAAGAGGCAAAAATCATGGTGGATAGCATTAGGAAATCAGTTGAAACTTCCATGCAAGACATGAAAATATGCAATAATGTCTATTAAGGATAGTTGGACAAGATTCAGAAGGCTAAGTTGGAAATCAACAAGATAAGAGTCTGACAAACTCAGTTGAGAAATGCACTTGCACCATCTCTAGCAGTCCTAAATTAGAACATCAAACAAATTGATGCCACCATTACAATATATGATCAAGGTCCTTTCATGGATTTGATAAAAATGGAGAAACTAACTTATGCCCTATGCACGCATCTAAAGACAATTGATGCAATGAAAGCATTTTGGCAGAAATAGATCCAATCTCTTCAGATTGTGTACCCTGAAGTTTACATGGAGTAAGTATGTAGAAGAATTACACGTTTTTGAACACCTTTGCCATTAATGTGAAAGGGGGAGTAATATAGAATGTGTATATGCAAAGAAGTATATGTATATATCAATAAGATATTATGATATACAGTCATTTTTTGTGTTAAGTCATTTTGAGAAACTTGGCCACATTCCTTTGTTGCCATAAATGACAAAGGGGGAGATTGTTGGCAAGTTGACTTCCATAGATGAATGACTCATTTTGTGTTTTCATCATGGCAAAAAAATCATGTTTAGTTTCTGTCATGAAAGACAAAATGACTAAGTATGGAAAATAGGGCAGACAGATATATTCATCAATCATCACATTAGCGCACATGCAAGAGATCAATTTAGCTTATGCGCTTTCAAATATATATTGTATGGCATGTTTACATGCTACATCCAGACATGCATAGTACAAAACAATTGTACGCTGAAGTTACAGGTAGATCAGTAGACCAGTAGTCCAGAAGATAGAGGATGGAAAATGACTAGTGTTTTGATCAGTGTGAATTATTTTGTAATGTAATGGCTAAGTGCCTTTGGTTATATGTTTTTAATGATCTAATTAGCATTGCATTAAACACGCTTGAGCCAACTTGTTTGAAATCATTTTGTAATTTGTTTTAGGGCCAACTAGAGTCTTGTTTTGGGTTGCACCTATTCGGATATGAACATATAAGTATGTAATGTAAAGTTATGTTACAAGAGTCGATTATTATGTAAGAGAAAGATATAGAAGAGCAGTAAAATGAAGTTAGTATATGATATAGCTCTTTAAGTGAGTAAGAGCATTCACGCATACATGGAACCAATCAGACAATAGTGTCATCACAGTAGTTCACTTTTGATATAGTGTATATCAACTTTGAGAAGGTTGTATCCTTCATCCTATTGGGAAGTGAGCCTAGGTAGTGAGCCATATACCTTTAACAAGGTTTTGTAAAAGACTCCTAACAGGGTCAGACCTTTAACCAGGTCATTGTACTCATATTGTAAAGATTGCTTCTAACAGGGCAAAGGAACTTTAATAGGTTCATTATACCTAGTACAATATTTGTGGGTACTAATTCCCACTAGGGTTTTCCTCTGGTCAAGGTTTCCCCGTAATCATATCATGTGTTATGAGTTCTTGTGTTAAGCTTCATTCTATGTATGTATGATTTATGTTTAAATTGTTGAAAAGTAATTAATAGAGAAACACTGATTCACCCCCCCCCCCTCTCAGTGTTTCCAACATGAGTATCTTTCAACATCTTGTTACCTTCATGTCCTTCCATTTCCATGTCCATGTCCATGTCCTAAGTATTACCTTTGTTGTCTCTATCCATCTCCTTAGAGGAGCTAGTAATACCCTTATCCTAAGATTCAGTATCCTCCCCTGTTTCGATATCTGCTTCCTCAGAGAGGAACTTAGCTACTTCCCCCTTATCACCTTTTTCATCCTTCTCCTTAGACTCAGTTTCATTGTTCATGTCCATACCAGCATCCTCTATGAGGATCTTAGCAGGGACAACATCAGCATTGTTAGCTTTCTCCTTCCTCTTTTTACCTGGAGTGTTACTCTCAGTAGCCATAGGTCTTTTTCCCTTATTTCCCCTATTTGAGCCATCAACCTGGGTGTTATCCTGCAGGTTATATTTTGCATACTCATAAATTAACAGAATAATCCCATCATGAAGGATAGGTTTCTCTACTTCTTTCTATTTTCCATAATGCTATTACCCAGAGATTTAAGAAGAATATAGGGGAAATAAATTTTCTTATCATAGCGTAAATGGTTAACAAGAATAAAATGAAAAATGTAAACCCTAGTGTACCAACCCTCAAGTGTAAAATATTGCATGATAGCTTTGACCAATTTTGGCCAGAAAAGCTTCATATGATAGCACAAGACATAGTCCCCCAACTGTTTGAAAAGAAGATCTCTTTCATCCTGGGTCTTAGGATACATTCTAGCCACATTTTTGGCCATAACCCTACTTCTAAATTATGTTAATCCTGGCATTTTAAGACCCGTAATTTTAGAAATTAATATCTCAGTAACATGGAAGGACTTACCATAGATTGTCACATTTCTGTTATCCCAGCTATTCGCAAATTCCTTAGAGATTTCCTTGTCATAACAATGGAGTCTCTTTATATAATAAGTTACCCCACCTTCCTTGAGTCTCTTCCAGACCTCAGCCTCTTTTTTCCATTTATAGACCGAGGCCTCTTCCCGTTTCATCTTTCCTCCCATTTTACCAGTAAACCAGACTTTAGAATATCACCCAAAATGAGTACGAAGATCACAAAAAATAGAACTAAGTGAGTGAATAATGAGAATTGGCCACCTTTTAAATGAAATGATAGAATCTTTCCCACAAGTTTTATTATTATTGCAATTGTCGTCGTGCGTGCAAGACCCAAAATTAAGGCAACTATGAAAACTATCCTTACTTGTCATCATCATTAGTATTAGCTACAGGTTTATGGTGGATTTGATCGTACGTTAGAAGATTTAGGATTTCAATATTTAATCCTTGATTACCTTGCCATTTCTTGGCATCATCACTATAAATGCCCACATTCGCCAGACTGTCAGCCACATAGTTCGAGTCTCTGAAGGCATGACTGACGTGTGTGACATCAAAATCAGATAAAATCTTTTTAATCTAACAAATGATGTGACTCATATTCCAAGATGGAGTATGAATACCATTAATGCAATTAATTGTATTCATGGAGTCACCTCCTAGCCACAGCTTTGAACAATTTTTGTCTTTTTTCCAACTTCCAAGCATAGAGGGCTATCATAGCTTTAGCCATATGAATAGTTTGAGATCCAATAGGGATAGCAAAAGAAAAAACATAGCTACCTTTGGCATTTCTAACAATGAAGCCACATCCAGCAATGCCAGGGTTTCCTTTAGCCATGCCATCAAAATTAGCTTTTTACCGTCCAGGAGGGGAGCTCCAAATAGCAGACTCACGGGAAGTAGGCAAAAACTTACACTTAGTAGAAAAATTCTAGTACTCAATAACTTCCATATCAGAGATCCCTTCCATGAGTTTAAGTTTAATTACACAAGCTATTTTTGTATTTTCAACTATACTTCTAACAATTTTTGAGCTGATCAAGTAGGAGGTGGAGATTTTGTTTCTGAATATCCTGTCATTTCTTTCTTTCCAAATCCTCCATATGACATGAGGGGAAATATAATTCCAAATAATTTTTCCCAACTGGTGAGGGATGGGAGATCTCATTGGGATAGGAACTCTTTGATAGTGTTAGGGAAAAGCCAGCTGATTTTCCAATGCTACAATACAACCCTCCAGGTTTCCCTTGAGAACTGACAATGAAGAAAAAGGTGAGAAGAAGACTCAACGTCTTTCATAAAAAGATAACATCTATTAGGGATCATCCAGCCTCTTTTAGTCAGATTCTCGGTAGTAAGGATTTTGTCTTGAACAAAAAGCTAGAAGAAAAATTTAATTTTAAGGATAAGGGAAGGATAGAAAACCTTTGTGCGGTAGGGCTCCACTCCATGGGAGGAGATCAACGACTAAGCAGAAGCCACTGTAAAATTTCCATTGGGATTAGGGGCCCAAAAGAGCTCATCTTTGCAATTGAATTTGATATCCCAAGGGGGCATATCCAAGTTAATAGGTTTCAAGTGGGTGTCAATGTCACTCAGGTTGACCCATTTATTATCCTTCCAGTAATCTGTAACTTTACACCCAATATTGATGGAGAAAATCTCAAAAAATTGAGCCATAACAGGGTACTGGAAGAGAGGTTTATCCCTAAACCAACGATCCTCCCAGAATTTGATTTTCTTCCCATTGCCAACTTTCCAACGAGCTCCTTTAGCTGCAAGAGGTCTAGCTTTCAAGATGTTGTTCCATATCATAGATCCCTACAGAGTGATGGGAGAGGAGAGGAAGCATTCAATAGAGGGAGTAGCAAAAAGGTATTTTTAAGGATTTTATTCCAGCCTTTTTCTTCTCCAATATTATTTAGCTAGGAGGGCTAGATTGATATCCTTAATTTTTTTGATGCCAAGACCCCCATGTTTAATAGGTTTGGACACATTCTCTCGAGCCACAAGGTGGATTCTATTTTTTTCCTCTGTGCCCGACCACAAGAATCTTTTCTGAAGTTTCTCAATAATATCAGCAATCTTGGATAGAATTTTGAAGAGGCTCAATGCATAAACTGGGAGATTCTGCAAGGAGCTCTTGAGAAAAAGGATTTTCCCAGCATTTCTAAGGAGGGTCCCTTTCCATCTAGTATGTTTTCTATTGAACTTATCCACAATAGCATTCCAAAAATAATCTAGAGGTTTTAGACCCAACGGGAGACCCAAATAGATGGAGGGAAAAGAGGCAATGGCACAACCAAGGATGGTTGTCATTCTCTGATGTCGATCTGTAGGGGTGTTAACAAAAAGAGGGAGCTTTTCTCCAAGTTAATTTGCTGACTTGTAGCAGAGGAATAGGTATCTAGAGCCTTCTTGTTTACCTCAACCAAACTTTCTTTAAGTTCTTGTAATGCCCCGCCAAGGAACCCAGTAGAACTAAGCTAAACATAATGTTAGCAATGAGGATAATGCTTTTTTTTAATAGGAGAAAAACTTTGTTATTAACCCTATTTTTTGTATTACTTCATTTGTAGCGGGTTTGTTACTACCTTATTATTATTATTATTATTATTATTATTATTATTATTTTTATTATTATTATTTATTTTTTTATTTTTTTATTTTTTGTTAGGCAAAGTGGGCTAGCCACTATATATATAATAGATAATCTGGTTCAAGGACTCAACCGGGAAAGAACCAGACAAGAAAACCCGGTATCCTTGTCCAATACACTTCTTACGAGAAGATTAAATACATCTACGATGATATAAACAAGACCATTAAGCAACAAAGAAGGAAAATATTTGTAACAGGTGGAAATGGCATGTAAAGAAATACAAAAAACTGATAGTTCCAGCTTCCAATAGCGATTTCACAGCTTCATCCATGGAAGGGCGAAAGCATGGAAAAATGATGAAGCAAAACAGGGAAAAACTTACAAGAAGCAGCATGTGTGACACTGAACCACAAAGTATCTGGGTGATCAGAAAAACCCTACCCCAAATTCATGGGTGATGAACCTGAAAGATCTAGGAACACAAGAAGCCGTGTAACCAGCTGGCAATATTAAGTCAAGGGACATTGCAATTCCAAAATCATCAGAACTGAATAATAAGGTGTTAGAAAACATTATTCGGATATCGCTGGGCAGACAGACACAACTCTGCATCTCACAAAAATTGGATAGATCAAGTGACAAGGAGACGCTCCCAAACCAACAATGATAACAGGCCCAGCGCAAGCAAAAAGACCAGACCTTGCGCGGCATAGTCCTAGAGAATTTCCCTGAACTCAAAGAGCATAACCGCCACAGACAGAAGAAAGACCCTATCCTGTACCACAGCCATGCCAAAAATCTATGTCTGTATCGTGGGAAATGTAACAGGGACAGGAGAAATGTATGCAATATTGGGCATAAGATAGAATTCAACCAAACCTAGAGAAACCCAGACAACTGTGGGAACAACTTAGTCCGCCAGGTAAGGAAACAGAGGCTCTACCTCGAGACGATCCGCAACAAAGTGGGTTGGGATGGGAACAAAAACTCAATCACAAAATATTGCAAATGATCATAATGTAGAGCAGCATGTAGCAATGCCTCTGCTTGTGCTAGAAGATCAACTGCCTCTGGAACAGCAGCATAAACAAAAGAAACGACTGGAAGTGGATCAACTACATCCAAACTGGAGGAAAAGAAACACCAGGGGGGTGGAAGATCAGGATCTATTTATCTTTAAACCAATCAAAATGTTGCAACATCAGCCTAGAGAAGAGGGAAACAAAAGAAACCATGACCAGATATACTGCAACAGCCAGAGAAGGAAACATAGAAACTCTCTGAGATCCCACACTGCCATGAGACAAAATATGACATTGATAATCTAGGAAAACAGAGCCTAGAGTTGGCCCTAGGACTGAATACAGCAAGGGACAGGACCAGAAACAAGGAACATGAAGAGAGAAGATCAAATTTTAAGAAGCATGCTGGAATCCCCCCTGACAACGAATAATGAGAAAGGATGAAATAGGCAATATGGTGAAGCCCCCCAAATGTTTATGAGTATACTCTTGTAAGCTGCCCGTAATCCAGAGCTGGAGAAATTAACCATCAAATCAATGCTGTCAAGCCTTAACTGAGTCACCATTAATAATATCTGCCAAATTTGGATGAGCATCAAGAATATTAGCCACTTCAAGCTCATGCATTGAAATGTCATCACAACCTAAGTTTTAAACGTAATCTGCAGCTTGGTTTCCTTCCCGGTAAATGTGCGAAAAGACACACTCTTGAAAAGAATCAATCAACCTCCAAACTTGTTTAAAAATATAGGCTAGCTTTCAGTTATGCACTACTCTGCTAAAGCAAGCATGGATTGTGATGAGGAAGTCACCTTCAACATGGACCCAGGTGAGATTGAGAGAAGTAGCAAGAACTAAACCATGCAGTAAAGCATAGAATTCTACTTGATTGTTAGTACCTTTAGGGATTGGTAAATATTTTAGAGCTAAAGGTATACCAAAATGATTTCTCAAACAAATACCAATGCCAGACTTACCGGGGTTATCGTGTGAAGCACCATCAAAGTTGATCTTGATAACCCCATACTCAGGAGGCATCCAGTGAACCTTAGATCTATCCACTTTCGTAGCACCATGATAATTTAGAAAGACTGGGAGAGAGATATGTTTCCATTCTTTCAAAGTAGCATCGTCCCAAGTGGAAAAATGGATATTCAAAGAATTGTTTCTTATGTTCGCTGATACAACTTCAGAGATAGACTTCTCAATAATCAGAACAACGTTATCCAATGAGGAAGAGGAGTGTCTAAAAATTCTTTTATTCCTCTCTCACCATAAGGCCCAAACAACAAGAGAAGGTGCACATTTCCAAATGGATGCAAGGAGAGAATTATGATAAGGCACTGGCCAAGACTCAAATAGGTCCCATAGTGAATGAGGAAGTGGCATCATATATTTTAGCTTTCCAAGAACAAATTTCCAGAAATATTGGGCAAACTCACACTGTAAGAAAATATGATCAGCATCTTCTAAAGCTTGCTGACAAAGGAGACAAGTGAACCTATGGGTAATATTAAATTTCTCAAGTCTATCACTTGTTAAAGGGCGATTTCTAAGAGCTAGCCAAGAGAAACAGCCCGCTTTAGGTAATGTGCATTTATTCCAGCAGAAAGAGAAAGCTCTATGTTTATTTAAATCATCCTCCTTCCTAGAAAGAGCCTCATAACCTGCCTTAATCGAGTAACACCCATCTTGCGCAGGAGCCCAGCCAATCACATCTTCATGAGCTTGCAAGAAAACCTGTCTTGTGCTAAGAATTTCTTTGAAAACCATAATTTAGGGTTGAGGAATTGGAAGGTTCGAAGGGTCTTTCCAAATAACTTGTCGAGATAAAGGTTCCACACGATCAACATAGTCACACACCTTGTCACCCCAGCTGGTTTTAAAAATCTGCGCATAGTTTGCAATCTCCTGGACATTGATAAGAGGGGGGAGAACAATCCAAGAATCTTCCCAAAATTGAGCCTTGTGACCATCATTGATTTCCCAAGAAACATAATCAGTAATGATTTCTCAAGCTAACTAAAAAATTCCACAGCTCTAAACCTTAAGGAAGATTAGCCGCTGTAATAATACGATTAGGATCCATAGAGTCAAGATACTTTGACTGCATAATCAAACACCACATACTATGAGGTTTATTTAACATTTGCCAAACGATTTTTCCACCATAAGCCTTATTTCTTAGAGCCAAATCATGAATTCCCGCTCCACCCCTTTGTTTGTCAATCATCATATCATTTATTGCTACAAGAGGAATTTTCTTTTGCCCTGACATGCTTCCATTCCAGAGGAAAGTGGAAATAATCTTCCTAATCTTTTTTAACACTGAAGGTGGAGCTTGCAGAACAGAGATAAAGTAATTAGGTATAGCAGAAAGCACAGATCGAATAAGGAGGATCTTACCAGAAAGAGATAGCCATCTTGTATTCCAAGCTGCTACTCTGCCATAAATTCTATCAATTATAGTTTTCCAATATGATGGCTTATTACTTCCCACAAAGAAGGGAATTCCCAAGTAGACTGACGGAAGGAGCTCTTCCTTAAAACCAATAATCTTTACAATCTTTGAAGAAACAATTTCATTGGTAAAAATGATAAAAACTTTAGATTTAGGAGCACTGATTTGCTGACCTGAAATAGCAGTATATGAATCTAATATACGCTTGATTATTCTAGCTTCTTGCACAGCAGCAAACCCAAAAAGCAATGTATCATCCGCGAATAAGGAGTGTGTAATAGTAATTGATGTTCTTGGAATTTGAACTCCCCTCCAAAGATTCTGATTATGTTTGAAAGTTATCATTCGGCTGAAGGCATCAGCCATCAGGATAAATAGTGATGGGGATATTGGGTCCCCCTATCTAACTCCTTGTGTAGGTGAAAAGAAACCTGAAGAAACCCCGTTAATGATCACTGAGAATGAGAAACTAGACAAGCAAGCTTTAATCCATTTACACCACTTGGGAGAAAAGCCAAATTTTAAAAGTACCTTTATGAGGAAGTTCCAATTGACCTTGTCATACGCCTTCATCATGTCCAATTTAACTACAAATGAAGGAAAATGATGAGTATTAATCGAGTGAAGGAATTCATGAGCCACTAAAGTGCCATCCATCATTTCTTTTCCAGGTACAAACCCTCCTTGTTGAGGTGAAACAATCCTCGGAAGAAGCTTTTGCAATCTTAAATAGATTGCCTTTGTGAAAATCTTATAAAGTGTATTGCACAATGAGATCGGTCTAAAATCTGCAAAGGACCGAGGGGAAGGATATTTTGGAATCCAAATAATGTTTGTAACATTGAAGTTTTTTAGAATGTAATTGTGCTTTCTTGACTCCTCCAAAACCATCAGCAAATCAAAAGCAATAAAATCCCAACATTTTTGGAAAAAGCCTGAGGTAAAACCATCAAGGCTAGGAGCTTTGTCAGAGGGCATAGAGAAAACTACTTCCTTTAACTCTTGGGGAGTGAACGGTTTGATAAGATCATCATTATCTTGGGAGTTCACCAAGGAAGGGATAAATGAAACCAGCTCTTCTTCCAAATCTGAATTCGGCTGGAGGTCATGAGAAGGTGCTAGTAAGTTTTTAAAAAAGTTAACTCCCTCATTCTGAATACTTGTGGCATCTGTCAAAAGGTTTCCAGTATCTGATTCTTCAATTTGGAAAATGGTATTGGCTTCTCTCCTCTGCTTAACCGAAGAATGGAAAAATTTTGTATTCTTGTCGCCCTCCTTAAGCCAAGATTCACGAGATTTTTGTCTCCAAAACTCCTCTTCCCTCCCACAAAGCTCATCCCATTGAGATTGAAGGATCCGTTGTTTGACAAAACCATCTGGGGTGAGACCATGGTTGATAATATGAGAATGTATTTCCTCAATTTCCTTAGTCACCTTGGCTTTCTGCGAGAAAACATTTTTGAAAACATGTTTTTTCCAGATTTCAATCTTCTTTTTAAGGAAATGAAGTTTTTTGTATAACTGAAACATCCTTGAACCCTTCACAAACGGGGCACTAGCCCACCACTGCTTAAGGAGAGGAAGGAAATGAGGATGTCTGA
>MU226028.1:5276753-5294543 GCA_018584345.1 Thuja plicata
AGCAGGATAAATATGAATTAATTAGACACTAATATAGGACTGTTCTGATTCTAATCCATTCAAAGTAGACAAAATGTACAAAATAAATATACATACCTATACATACTTCAATTCTGTGATGAGGAAAACCCCTACTAGTCACATCCTTAGCAGTTTTCCTCAATCTTCTTCCTTCACGAGTCCTCCGTGCTTATTCCATTCACATTTTTCTCCCTATTTTCCACCAAGCTTGGTACGTTAAAACCATCAATCCTTTGATCTGTCGCCATGGAAAAGCATTGACTGTCGAGCTCAATTGCTCTGGTACGCTAATCCCATGTCTCCCATGAGTTTATTCAGGTACAAGAATTAAAGATTTACATGGGACTCTCTCGGGTCCACCCAAATTTGTTTAAACGAATTCCTCTCAAGCTCCTCTCTCTCAATCGCTATTTCTTGACAATTCTGAGCTCCTCATGCAGCTACTCTCGCTTGTTGTAGAACGCAGTGAGCACCGCCTTGGGATTCCTCCTCACTCCTTACCCATCTTCCATTTCACCTTCTTCACTCCACAATTACCATCCTCCCCTCGATGATCCAACCTTTTGACGCTTCAATGATGCGAAAGTGAGCACTAAAACGATGTATCTTCCCTTACTGAAAAATCATGACTCTTCTTCTTCATCGGCTTATGCAAGGTCCACACCAGAAGGATAATTACGGTTCCCTCTTCCTCGCTTCCAGAAGGAAAAACATTTTCCATTTCTGGTTTTCTTTCTTAATCTTACATGATGAAAAATCATAACTCTTCTTGTTCATCGGCTTATGCAAGGTCCACACCAGAAGGATAATTACGGTTCCCTCTTCCTCGCTTCCAGAAGGGCAAAACATTTTCCATTTCTGGTTTTCTTTCTTAACCTTACATGATGCACACGATGTATTATTCAGACAACATCTATTAGTGTTCTTAATGGTCTCATCCCTCCAGCTGCTTTATGTTTTTAAGAATTCAATGGCGTTTCCTCTCTAATACAGGACGTTACAACAGTCAGCAACTGCCTAGGTTAGAAACACGTTGCGCCAATAATAAATCTTGACTATAATGAAGAAACGACTCCTTAATGCAAAATTGATAGAGAAATTGAAGTCGCCAACTGCTACTGACATAACCGTCACGCTGATGAAAAAGTATAAGCTAAAGAATAAAATTCCACCCAAGCAAACATTAATGAAATATAAGGTCACAGGAATGAAAAGTGTTATAAAACAGAATATAATCACTACTATCCTTGCAGAACAGCAGCGTAGTGATTATCCTTTATTTAGTTAGAAAGCAGTTACATATGAATATTATAATCTAAATAATCTTTTTATTAAATTCGTAATACAGTATAAATGCTAATCCATATCAATATTAATTGCCATATAAATCCAAAATAATAGTGAAATTAGATTGATCGATAATAATTTATGTTTATCGTATATCCATTGTTATTACATACATTTAATTAATATGATCTTTTCACGAGTCATTTAATTATGCTGGATCACCAATGATAGATATTAATATGAAGGATATTATAATATAATAGCTTAATCATCAAAACACAATGTTAATTACACATGGACCAAAGGAATCCATATTACATATATTATCTCTATATTGCTACTTTGAGTAGGTATCCGCTCAATAGGATATAAAATACAATTACAATTATCTAAAATGTATCTACTTTGACGGTTATTAAAATAGAAAGTCTTATTAGTGACATAATTATTTCACATTCATTTAGACTAATTCTTTAATCTAGGTCACTAGAGCGATTCATTACAAAGAATATGAATGAAATAATGATTCATCATTACTAATGCATGACCAAAAACACATATACACCTAAACTAATTGTAGCTAATAACAAGTACACATATGATAGTGGAGTATATTATATATGTATAGTTTGAACTACTTTGGATACAATACGACATAAACCTCAACCTAATCTTCCTATACTGGCTTGAATTCTCCAAGCCACCTTTTGTTACATTGATTCATATGGGCCACATTTGATTAACCTATGGATTACCACCCTATGTAGGATTGCATGTATAATTTGATCTCATAAATAAATCATCTCACCCTTTTATTTTAAGATTACCTTTTTTATTATGTACAACAACTATTTGTCACTATGCATGCTAGTCTATTCAAGTTGTGTTCCTAATATTGTTTATTGAAAGTCAAGTCCTTAGACATTAGTAGTCAGCAAAAGGTCATAAAAAGTTAACTTATTAATCAAGGAATGAATTCTAGTATTATATTACAAAGAACATTTATCAACATTCATGACAATCAACAATGTTAAAAAATCCAAATAATTTCCATAAATGTGTTTCTTTTGTCATTCATCTTGTAGAATCAATAAATATTTTATTAAATAATAAATAATAATAATCATACTTCTATTATAATATATCTTCATTAACATACTAAGTGTCACACTAACTAAAAAAAAACATCATTCACAATTTTTTAAAAAAAATCATAATATCATCAAACAAAATTTTACAAAATCAAAACATCATTAAATAAAATTGTACAAAAGGGATTTTAGAATAATATAATAAAGAATCACAACCAAATTTGTATAAAAAAAAATACCATATCATTGTCAAAACTATCATAATAAGATTCATTTCTTTTCCTTTTAATAGAAACCATGTTTCCAAGAAACGGTACATGTTATGAAATCTAATAATTCTAGGAAATGATGTATGCCACTTAAAAATTTGTTCGATAAAAAAATAGACTACCCATTATTTTCATTTTCTCCTTTTCCTATTCTATTTTGTATCCCATAACATTTTAGGCACGTACAATACTTGAAATTTTTTAGAACCTATTGTGTTATAATTTCCACATGATTTTACGTTCTTATAGGATTTTTCTCAAACAAATAGGGGAACAAATCCAATCTTCAAGAAGGAATTTATAGTTGTGATAGGACTTGTTCTTAAAATGCTCAATATTTTTAACAATATTATATTAATAGTTGTGACACTAAAAGTGATATTATTTTAATTTTCTCAATTAGGAAAGGGCCCGAACCCATCACAACAAAAATAATATCAAACCCTTAGGAAGCGCATCTATTGCCAAGTATGGAAATATCTCATTCAATAGCCTCACTTGTCTCTTTAGGAAATTATTGAGCTTTGAACCATGTACGAATTAAGTCCTTAAAATGACCCATGGTCGCCAACCTATTGGTGACCCCATTACCTTCACGGTAAGTGTGCTAGCATATATGACAATATCCAATTTGTCCATAAAGCCTTTGTATTTGACAATTAAATATTTTTGTTCTCATCCTACTTAAACTGCTCCCATTAGTATCATGATGACACTGAGTGAATCCTCCTCAATGATTATCTTTTTGTTAACATGGTTAAAGACCAACTCAATGTCATGAAAAGTCACCGCCACCTCTTCCATATGGGAAGTTTGTAACCTAAAGTTAACCGTATAGGCCAAAAGTATTTTTCCATTCCCTTCTCTAATTAGACTACCCCCAACCACCCAACCAAGGTTCCTAGTTGAAGAACTATAAAAATTGAGTTTAACTTATCTAGGATCAAGAGCGACCATTTAATATTACTTTTGAATCCCAAGTGACAGAATTTGAAGACTTCAAGGCTACAAGAAAGAACCCAATTCTTATCATTTCCAAATCTAGAGAGGAACGAGGGGAGTTATGTTTAATTTGGAGAATATATCATACTTTCCTTGATATTAATAATAGTAGAAAAATAGTAATATATATGGTGGTCCTCCACTTTTTCTTTAAAAAAAAATTAGTAGAAAAAAATATTGCCTCCCATTCACTAGAATTTTCTATAAAATATGATTATTACAATATTTCCATAGGGCCAATCTCGCATAAAGAAGAGAATACCACCAAAGTTCTTGAAGAAAAGGATGACTGGTGGAGGGAGATGAACCTAATAAGATAATCAAAGGGTCATATCTTAAATACACTTCCTATCCAACAAAGGCCTAATTTGTTTCTTGAGCTATCAATAATATTGACTCGTAAGCATGAGGTGATCAATCATTGAATATAGAGGATGAAATTATACAGGAGTACTAGAGATTTAAGAGTCTTTCTAGAAGTTGACATTTTGCCCATTATCAATTTTCTAGACACAACCTAGTGAAAGGGTTTCAATAGTTTTGATCACATTGTTCTAGATATTAGAGCCACAAGGAAACTAATTTTCCAAAAAAAATAAACCTCCCATATTGTGGAGATATTTAGAAGGCAAAATGTTGGACCAATCCGTAGAACCATTAGTGAGCTTTGAACTTATTTTAGAAAAAAAATGCTAGATTATAGAGGCTAGAAATTCTGACCTTTAGACATCAATTCTCTTTAGGAGAGTAGGCAAACATCCTGTCTATCAGTGACAATATTTTATTTTCTTCCATCCTCAACCAAAGAGACCTTTTTTTAACGACATCTAGATTTTTTCCCACATGGAAGGCATAGGGAAAAGGAACATAATGTAAATATTCATTCTTTGGATGGAGGCAGTTAACATCTGTAATTTTCTAGCATTACAAGTAAGATCACCCTTCCAAGAAGCTAATTTGATTTAACTTCATTCAAGTAGACCAAACCACACATAGTTCCCCACATTTCCCACAGTTAAAGGCATACCTATATAAGTATAGGAGAGGCTTGCAACCTAACAATTAAGAATAGTAGCGATAAAAAATTGTAGATTTTGCAGAGTATTGAAGAAGAAAATAACACTCTTTTGAAGATTGATTAAAGTCAAAACCATCATTTAAGTAGACACCCACAGAAGAACTGTATCATCAAAAAATTGTTGTTGTGAAACCATCATAGGGTTTAAAACCTTTGGGAGTTACTTTAGTAACCTTTTGGGATATGTTTTGACCTATAATGTTTGAAATTAAAATAAATATGTAGGGACGACAATGTCTCGGATCTCCTTGTCTTAGCCCACCAAAAACTAAGAAAAAACCCTTTGAAGAACCATTAACCAATGTTGAATATTGAGGAGAGTGAAAAAATCCTCTATCAAAGTGATGAACCTTCTTTCAAAACCATATTTTTTCAAAGCAAATGAGAGAAACGACCAGGAGACCATATCACACGCCTTTGATATATGAAGATTCAAATACATACTTTATTATTTACCCTTCAACATGAAGCGGATAGATTCATGAACAATTAAAACAACATCACTAATATAGTTGCATGGTGCAAAACCTTTATAGTGGGGGTGGATGAGCTTCTTAAAAAATGGCTTAATTATGTTGACTAGCAGTTTTGACATAATTATATATATATAATATTACATAGAATAAAATGAAAGAAATATGACATTTCGTTAGCTCCACTTTTCATAGGAATGAGCATAATATAATTATTGTTCAATTCTTTCAAGAGAATGGTCGAGGAGAAGAATTATCTGGCAGCCATGAAAATATCATTTCCTACAATATCCCAGAACTTTTGAAAAAATAAGGAAAGTTGTCTAGCCCCCGAGCCTTGAAAGGGCTAAAGGAAAAGTCACTTTCTTTACCTCATTCATCAAAACTAAATCCATCATACCTTTGATATAGTCAAGAAAAAGGATCTTAGGAACATTATGTAACAAAGAATTATGAATTTGAAATGTATTAGCATCCACCAAGGGAGCCTAGGTCAAAATGGATGTAAACTAATCAATCACTTCTTTATTAATATCATCATCAACCTTGAGAGTTGAGCCATCTGGGAAGATTAATTCTTTGATAGAGATTGTATTTTTATGTTTTAGAGACCAATGGTGAAAGAACATTGTATTATAATTTCCCTATTTTTTCCATTGGAATCTTGATCTTTATTTCGAAAAAGTTTCTTCTTTAAAGATGATAATTGTAAAGATCTGTCAACAAATATTTTTCATTAGTGACAATTTGAAGAGACCATCCCTCTTTTTTCAATCTGGCTCTAACCTTCAAAAATTTGTCATTGTAAGAGATTCTTCTAAAGGAAAATGTTACCAAATACAAATTTGTTCCAATGCTTAAATTTGTTTCTAACTAATTTAAATTTGCTAACAAATCTAAACATTGTAGTACCCTAAATATTTTAAGACCACCTATCAACAAAAAGGTCTCTAATTTCAGAGTTGTAAGTCCACATCACCTCAAATATGAAAAGGAGAATATTTTTGGATTTAGTGGAGTCCTAATTGAGAAGGATAGGACTATGGTCATATTAAAATATGAATTGAGAAGAAAAAAAAGATTTATCATAGATGGACCAAGAAGCATAAGAAAGGAAATGATCTAATCTAACATGAATTAAATGGTTCCTAGATCTCATATTCAACCAAGTGAGCTTAATCCTTAGTAGCTTTAAATCCAAAATTTGACCAAGGGACAAGAAATCATGAAGACCTTGCATTGAATTAGTGAAATCTAAATTAACCCATATCTTTGTGAAGGAAGAAGGGGATATTTGAAGTCTCCCATGATCATCCAATCATCATCAATGAAAGAAGCATTGTTTAAAAGGATAGATTCCTAGAAGACTCTTCTTTGTGTCACGTTGTTAGGAGCATAAACATTATGCATCATCCATTTGACTGAAGAGTGAACATCTCTAAAGGAGATACATAGAGCAGTTTTAGGTACCAATCAAATTATTAGGTCTGAAAAGAACCACTAAACCACTAGAGGTCACTTCCTCCCCTACCATATAAGACATGGAAAAAAACCAGATGGGGAGAAAGAGATGAGAAAATATTTACGAAAAGGAACCAACTGAATGTATGGCTGGGAGTTCGAAACCTGAGGAAGGTCCACCACTAGCGCAACACTAGAGAAACACTAGAAAACACCAACAGTACAAGACCAAAATGTTTGAACTTGAGTACATCAATAGACTCTTCCTCGCACTTAGAGATAAATCCTTTCAAGCAGGATGAAAGAATACCTTTGGCACCAACTAGAGCCAATGAGAGGGAAGCCAACTAAAGAGAATTGAGGGAAAAAATTACATCCCCAACTTTCTCTTTTCCCAGAGAAAATTTTTCTTCCACCTTAGGACAATTAGAACTGAGATGACCACCAAAAGAGAAAATCTTGTGAAAAGGCATAGAGTTTTCATATTCAAGGCTCTATGTCTAAGAGCCCATCCGAGACTTCAACTCAAATGACACTAGAAGAAAGGTACTAGGAATCACCAAACCCACAAAAATGCAAAAAATACAAATATAACTCTCTTTGTAGTGACTATGTAGATAAACCAAAAAATTCCCTAAAGGAACTAGTAATACCTTCAATCACTTCTTCATCATAGAATTTTAGAGGTAAGCTGAGGAGATGGACCCAGGTCGAGACAACACCATAAATATGTACCATTGGCTCAAAATATAATCTCTCTTTGTGAAGTTGTAGAGGATTCTTACTGTAGAACTATGACCCAACAATAACTATATGAACATAGTCTTCCTTTAAGGTGAAGGAGAAGAAAAAATAACACTTAGAGAGGGTAGAAACTTAAACAAAACCTTTCATACTCATGACATTGCTACCCACTTTTTGGGTAGAACAATGTTAGGAAAATGACCTCCAAATTTACCAACTAAGGATTTATAAATTTTTCCAATATACCAATCAAGGGAAGGGTCAATGATTTAAATGCAAGCACCTGCCTCTAAATTATTGACTAGAACCCTACCATTCAAGGGTGCCTGCACTTTCACCAAAAGATTCTTTCTAGCCCCAATAGAAGTATTAGAATACAAAAAAGACGGAGGGGAAGATGACCTACTCACCTTGGAATCACCTTTAACAATCTCCAACATGTCCAATTCCTAGTTGTCAGGCACAAAAATCTTAGGGAAAAGGTGAGGGTTGACCGTACACTTGTGATTGAGATCCAGACAACCAAGAGAGGATGCACCCAATAAAATAATATTGAGGACTTTGTTAGGAGCCCCTTGTCTAGATCTTGAGAGCCATCCTGAGCTCTACAGATCAAATCTTGAAGAGCCTTCTTTCAATCACCATTAATCCTTACCAAGTATTCCTTCCCACAATTTCTTACAGAGCTCATTTTAAAAGTCCAACCCTTGGTGAGATTTGTCTAACACGTTCACGTTATTGTAAATGAAATTAAATATATTCCTTAGATCTGAAAAATAGTAAATCATTGAATTCCACATCAACGCCTTGATAAAACATGCCTTAATGGACAAGTATTGGTGTCACTTTTATTGGACCTTTTTGGACACCTTGGCAAAAAGCATGCCAATGTGCCATTATATTTGATGATGTGGTCCTGAAACCTTATAAGTAGGTGACTTGCCAAGTAAGGTACTATAAAATTTGGAAGTGATTTGAAATCTTCATATAGAATCTTAAGAAGGTAAATTAGGATACTCAACTACTAGATCGTCTCTCCTACCTATTAGTATATTTGAACGGATCATAGAAAAAAAAATTAACTCATGTTAATTAAATCACCCATTAAAAAAATTTATTGTAGAAGAACAATATCCCAATTTTGTATAATCTGTGTAAATATTTGTAATCTCCTGTTTGGTTGCACTCTAAAATGTTATTTGATTGGTACTTCTTTCTCTCTATTAAATCCAGTTTTAAAGGAATAAAAAGCTAACTAGGAAGCCACTGTATGTACTCCACACTGTATGAAAAAACTAGTTTCAAAAGAATGGAATGCTAACAAGAATACCTCTTACATCTTTTCCAGATAATCTATTGCGAGCAGTTCTTGACTCTCTTCTTCTTAAGTATCGAGCAACTCCTTGCTGCAGCCTCTGCAGGTCGTTTGAAGACCGATTCTCCATAATTTATCTTAATTTAATAATTGACGGGATATGTGTCGTGCAAACCCATTATCTTCCTTAGATCAACTGAAATGTTTAGGAACTCTTCACAGTTGTCAAACTGCAATACCCTTTTAACGTTCATATTCTCCAAGCAAAAAGGAAAATAAAATCAAACGTAGCCCAAATAAATTCAAGCAATTGCAGGAAAGCAGTTCCATATCTATTATAGAGGAATAGTAATCCGATGTTCAGAAAGACTTAAACATGAGATTAAGTACTAGACATTTGAAACCAAAGTGGCTTTCATTAGACTCTAGAAACAAATTATTTTAAGATGGAAATACTCAATTAGTATAAGTACTTGCAGTGGAATCAGGCTCCCACAAATCATTTATATTTTTCACACATCAAATCATTTATAAACATGAAATCAGTTGGGCTGTGTGAGGGGTTAGAGACTGGAGGACCGTAATTCGCCGAACTAGAAGCTTGCTCTGGTACGAAAATTGGAGGGTTTGTTATGTAATACACGGTTGAGGAACTGTGATGGTTGTGTTTTCCCTCGTGTGTGGTGATAACTATTCTTTTATCCTGTGCAACCCGTTGCACTACTAGATCCTCTCTCCTACCTATCACTAAATATAAATGAATCATCCGCGAAAAAAAAGGAAAGAAAAATTAACTCATGTCAATATAATTGCTCATTAAAACCATTCTGTGGAAGAACAGTGTGCCAATTTTGTATCCCCCGTAGACAATATTTTTAATCTTCTGTTTGGTTGCACTCTAAATCTTATTTGGTTAGTACTTCTTTCTGTGTATAAAATCTAGTTTTACAGGAATATAAGGCTAACTAGAAAACCACGGTACGTACTTCACACTATATGGAAAAACTAGTTTCAAAAGAATGAAAGAGTAACCAGAAAACCTTGTGCATCTTTTCCAGATTATCTATTGCGAGCAGTTCTTGATACTCTTAGGATTAATTACCGAGCGATTCATTACTGCAGCCTCTGCACGTCTTCTGAACACCCATTATTCAAATTTTATTTCAATTGAATAATTCAAGGGATTAATATCGTACAAGCCCATGATCTTCGTTAGATCAACAGAAAAGGAACTCTTCAAAGCTCTCAATTCGCTATAGCCTTTAACTACCATATTCCCCAAGGAAAAAGAAAAGTGAAAAGAAGCATTAAAAATCAATCATAGCCCAAAGAAATTCAAGCAATTGCATTAAAGAAGTTCCATATTTATTATAGAGGTAGTAATCAGATTTTCAGAAATATTTAAACATGATAATAAGTACTAGACAACTGAAACGGAAGTGGTTTACATGAGAATCTACAGACAAATCATTCTAAGATGAAAAAACTCAATTAGTATAAGTACCTGCAGTGGAATCAGGCTCCTACAAATCATTTATATTTTTGACACATTAAATCATTTATAAACATGAAATCAGTTGGGCTGTGTGAGGGGTAGGAGACTGGAGGAGCGTAATTATCCAAACGAGAAGCCTGCTCTGGTACGAAAATTGGAGGATTTGTTATGTAATACACGGTTGTGGAGCTCTCATGATTGTGTTTTCCCTCGTATGTAGTGATCACTATTCCTTTATCCTTTGCATCCCGTTGTACTCTCTTTTTAACATCACAGGTGGTGAAAGAGCATCTGTAATAATTCCTGCACACAATCGAAGAACGCCCTATGAAAATGGAGCTCTTTTGAAACACTCTCAAACCCTAAAATAACAATTATTAGAGTTACCTGGGATTAGGGTTTCCTTTTATGAATTTCTTTCCATACTTTCGCCACTTGTATCCGTCCTCCAAAATATCTGATTCAGATCTGGTCTTGAAGACATGCCTTTCAGTTCTTCCCCGCTTCCTGGTTGGGATATTATAATTGCTTCTGTATAACAGACATAAATTGACGAGAATTGAACGCAAGTAAAGGTCGACGAAATAAAATCTTTTCTTTTCTTTGGAAAGATTCTAAAATAAGGTGGTAATAATGGATGCAGTGATCGCTTACGGGATTATTTTCGACAGGTGAGAAGGGATTCGAGTCGAATTGTCCAATTTGAGCAGCGCTGCCTGTGGCGAAGATGCTGATGAAGAGGGTGTCCCTTCAAATTCAAAACACGCCTTGGATTTAGCAATTAATGGCTGAAGTCCGTCAAAAAAGCCCGCCGATTTGTCATTTGGAAGGAAACAGTCCGCCGAGAATGTGGAGGACTCATTCAAGTGTGGATTGACGGCATCTGAATTCTCCTCCAAAAATGTTTCTTGTGGCGACTGAAATACCTGGGAAAAAGGGATCCTAAACAACCCTTCGTCCATTGTCTTGGTCCTGCACAATCTTCCATACACCAAACACTTATTATATAATCAAAAAACCAGGTGAGAAACAATAGCTAGATTAATGACCGAGACTAAACAAGTTGACTATCCTGCCTTTCTTTGCAAATGTCTTGGTGGTTTCGGAGCGGCTGTCTTTTCCGCCGCCAGTTACGGTGTATCAACATTAACGCCCATTTACACGTTATAATCTCGTCTGGGTGTCCCGTCCGCGGTTAACACACACCCACACCTGCACAACTATCTCCTTGTTTGATTCAGGAGAGTTTTCTGTAGTGGGCATTAGGTCACCAGGTTTATTCTCAATCTAGTCTATATAGAGAATCATTTCTAGACTACAAGATATTTCCAGATGACGCTGTGGGCAGCGAGGGATGCTTCGTAGCAAATACCAATCTATTAATGAAGTGGTCATCTCCTCTTCACGACGCATCTTGGAAAGTAACTTGTGTCACTGCTACCACATGGAAAAATCCTATCATGTTTTACTCGTCGTTCAATTATCTTTTCTAGATGACTGACCGCGTAATATGCTTAACGAAGGTCTCGCGAAACTCCACTTTCGACAGTCATGATAGATATGAGATATGATATCTGTAATAAGTGGGCCAGATTATACTACAAATTAGGGTTTGAATCTTTGAAATATAATCCACAATATTCATTTTGTTTTAGGTTTCCGAGCGACTTACCATATAGCCATTTTCGAAATATAAGGCCTACCAAAAATATATGGCAACACATTATGATTATAGCGTTGCACGTTTTTTCTACCCTTAATATGATTTATTTCTTTTTTTCATTTTTTTTAAATTATTTTCAAAAATCATTATACTACAGATTTATTATAAATGAAAATGAATCTTCTATCAAACTGAACTAAAAAGTTTATTTCATAAGTATTTTATGAGCTATATGTTTTAAAATACATTCAAATCTAGTTCTTCTTATTTTTTAATTTGATAGTTTTTTTATCAATAAAAAGCTGAAGTCAAAGTTTGAATTATTGAAAAGTATAATTAAATACTGTATTAAATTTGATAGTTCTTTTTCGTAGATTGAAAATTTTATCTTAATATATATAATTTTTTAATGTAGATTCCCCTTAAAGAATTCTCTGGAAATGGGTGACCATGATTTTCTTGTCACATAGGGTTCACCTTGATCACCCTCAAAATTAGAACAGATGCTTTATCCACATTGCTAAAGCTATTCATGTAAAGATCATCCTCAAACATTGCTATTAGTCTATACAAGTGGATAGCTCCAATATTTTTGTTAAGTGGCATGATTTTTCATTAATCATTAAATAATAATGTGTTTGTGTTGAAATTGATATTTCTAAAGATCTAAAGGAGATTACTCATTCATGTTCTACCACAAATTGGATGCTATACATATATTTTACCATGATTGAAATTCTATTGTGAATAGTTTTCTCTTAATATAATATAAGTAGCTAGTGAAAGAGTGACAAGGTATTATAAAAATAGTAAAATGTTTCTTTTATTCCAATATTAGCTATCATCATAATCATATATTATGGTACATGTTAAAAGTTATAATCCTAGATCTTTAATGGGGTAATAAAATGGCTTGAGAGAGCCATGTTGAGAGGGAAATTTCTCCAAAGGAAGAAAATAGGTAGATATTATAGCTTTTCTTTAGTCTCCCATTCATATCAAGTGACCAACAAAATTTTTTTAATTTGTGTTACAAGTTTTTATTATACATTATATCACTTAAATAGACAATAGATTTTATTATCTAGATCTACATATTTCTCAAGTGTTAAGATTGATTTGCATGTTAATTTTATAATTATTATTAATTTTTATTTATTACATATTTTTTATGTGTTTTTCTTGAGTTGGGAACACTAACATGTTGTTTGACATAGTAGAGCCCCTATATAGCGCAATCATTCTTTCTCATTTTCATGTGTGCGAGTTCAAATCTAGTAATAGAGAGTGTTAAATTTAAGTTGAGCATGCAATGGCAACCATTTCAAGATTTTGAAAAGGCAAAAACCAAAGGAATAAGACACCTAGTACACATGTCTAATGTTATTCTGTTGGACTTTTGAGAGACAAACCTACATAGCCTCTTGAATACATTTCTACTCCTTTCTATTACTTGAAACACCCTTGGACTAGGGTGCCCAACACACCAATCTGATATCCCTTGTTCCTTTTAGTGTCCTCTTTCCATATCTAGCTTGGTTAATTAATTTTATGTTGTATAATTCACCATTTTTCCACCAAAGAATATATAAACTCAAATTTTGAGATCTCCTATTAAGATTGTTGTTGAAACTATTCATGTTCAAATGCCATGCTATCAAAATTTGAGATCCTAGTTTACACTCATAGACAAGATCTCATTTCCATCCATATTAGACAGTCAAAGAATAAGATAGTTTAATTGATTAAAAAAGATAACATTTCAATAAGAAATTTCCTTTTCAAGTCTCTATGATTAAAAGCAAGTCCAAAATACATTTAACAATATTTTTGGCATAGGACGGCAGGGGTGAGGATAGGCATTGCGGGTTTAAAGTGAATAAAACTACCACCAGGTAATCCCCAAAAACGAAGAAATTTTCTGCAGGAAAATTCAGGGAAATGCACACGAAATAAACTGAATACCGAAGTACATAATTATCCATACATAATATATGTTTGGACCGTTTAGTAAAAGTAAGAGTTTTTCCGATGAAACATAATCTTGCAGAAATCTGTGTATTAATTATTGTAAACATGAGAAGTTGAAGAGAATAATATTTAAAAAAATAGTATAAGAAAGAAATAATGACATAAAATTTGTTTATATTTATTTTTAACGAAAGCGAAGAAGGGACCCAATCCATTTTATATCAGATCATATCAACAACATCTGAAATGGAAAAGACTCAAAAACCTCAGTCTCATATTTTTTATAAAAGAATAGTAAACAGATTTACAAAAATACTTGAACTTGCTATCAAACTTGTTTAGTTACATAATTAACGATACCAAAAGAGGCCTAGGTGAAACTGAAGACAGTTGTTGTATTTTACGTGCGTATGGGACTCTTCAAAGCGAATTGGGTTAGAGATAGCAGACGAGCATAATTCTCCAAGGTAGAAGACAGCTGTGGTAGAAACATTGGAGGATTATCAGTGTAATAGATGATTGAGGAGCTAAATTGTCCTCCAAATATCTCGCTTTGTGTAGCAGAGCCACTTGTGGAGACTGATATCCCCGTGGAGGAGGGAATCTAAACTATCGTTCACCATTTTCTCGGACCCTTCGAAACGACAGCTAATAAAACATCAAGAAGAATTCAAGTGAGAAAGGAATCTAATCTACAAGTGGACGAAACTGAATCGTAAAACACGGAGGTTGACTGATCATGATCTTCCTTGTTTTAACTGTTCCTTTCTTTATCATTTCAAACACAGTAAAGCCTTTAGGGGGACGGGTGCCGGTATAGATTCTGGTATAAAATGATTATGTGTTCTATTATTCACAAATGTTTTGTTTTATATTAAAAAGGGGATTATATTTATGTTCTTATATTGATTAAAATTAATTTTTAGTTTTTAAATGATATAATGTCAAGAATAGTAAATAATCAATTATTTTCTTAAATATTATAGAATTCAAAATTCAAATAGTCAATAATATGTTTATCTTATTTTTATTGGGCAAAATTGACATTTGACTATTGAATTGAATCTTTAAACAACTTTTCTTTAATCTCTACCAAAAAATTTATCTTATTTCTACTGACCAACTCAAACTTTTGACTGTTGAATTCTATTATATTAAAAAATGACTCCCCATAAATAAGTATACACCTCATACAACAACAGAAAATTTTTCCCTACTTTTCATTATCATTGTTAACTTTCGACTAAATTAAAATATGTTTCAAGGTAACCAGAATTAAAGATCATCTATATAGATGTCTTGAAAAGTTTACCTCCTTAAAAAAAAATTATTTATATTATTGTTTTAAGGCATTCACATCATACGCTTCTATCGGTTTTCCCTTTACTGTTCAATCGATAGACACATTTGCACAATTAACATGAAATTTGCGGAAAGATATATTAGATATTTTATGTCAAGATTTATTTTACCATCGTTCCGAAGAAAACAAAAGCCCCTGACAGTGGGCAGCGAAGGATCCTTCGCAGCGATTGCCAAGCTATCTATAAAATGATTGCCTCCTCTCCACGACGAATCTAACTCCTGTCGCTGTTAACACATGGGTATCACGTTCACACTCGTCATTCAATGGAGTAATGGTTTTAATCAACTAAACGGCCCACTCGATCCCAATTACAAAAGAGCAATATCTCCGTACGAAAATTGATGTGTTCTTATTAATGACTCGACTATTAATAAGAAAGCACTATGAAGTTACTGCGAAATAACAGCTTGCTTAAAAGACGCGGCTGATATTATGTACTCGTCTTTAATAAGCGGGTTAGTAATAGCCGTCTTTCAAATCTTACGTTCGATACCTTCATGTTTGAAATTCTTTCTATTTGGTTCCTTAATGTTTGATTTTTTTTTTTTTTTTTATGTTAATGGAATAGATTGGTTTTAGCTGTAGGTCTCCAATTTCTTTTATATGTCATTCTGAGTTAATCTAGTAGAAGGCTTATTCAACACGTTATTGTGTTATGGTATTTAACGATATTGATTGTGCAATTAAAAATAATGAAAGATGGCAGAAGAAGTATGCACAGATTTATAAGAGAATATGATGCAAAATCTCTTTGATCTAAAATAATCTACTATTAGTCAAATTTTTTTAGAATTATACTGAAATGTTCAAGGATTGTTTTGCAATAATGTGTAGGAACTTTGTGGTATTATCTGGATGTTGGTGAGAATGTACCGGAACTAAGGGAAATCCGAAAAGCGCAGCAATTTTTTTTGCTCAAGATCTCTAGACTTGAAGAAAATTGTGCAGATGGAAGTTGAGGTCAATGAGGCCATGAAGAATCTGTTGTAGTTCTTTGTTTTCTGCTGGTGTGGTGTATGCATTGTTATTTTTGTTGTGTTGTGTTTTTTTGATGGCTACGGGTTTCTGATGCTATGCTGTGGGCAGCATTTTGTAAATAGAATTTTAGGTCCTTCACAACTTGTTTGAACCTTAATAATAACAATGTTTACATATTTTTAATCAAGTTTTATAGAAAAAGTAATTTGTCTTTCATATTTTATTCATTTTCAATTATAAGTATGTTGATGTAGTCTAGAACATTAGCAAGAGAACACATTTTCTATAATCCTTATAGATTTAACAAAGTTTTTATCATAGCATTTATGATTATGATTTTCATAATTTGGAAAAATTTTAGTAAAAAAGCAAAAATGCCGATTCCTCTCCAGCCCGCGAAAAATTCACGAAGGAAATTCCTGCAAAAAAGAAGGAATGGGATCTCCAGCGGCCAAGGGACTAATTGGCAGAATTCTATACCAGTCATCGCCTGGAAATGGCAACAGAAGAGATTCCAAACCATACATGATGGAAGATTTGCAGTAAACACAGGAAATAGATTTGAAGTTTTCAATCAAGTTGTAGAAGAGCCTCGCAGCCAGCAACGGATCAGGGGGCATGAAGGTCAAAAGAAAGCAAATACTGCTGAGGACCCCATTCCGAAGATCCCTCTTACCCACACAGTGGTAATTGAGAATCCAAATCATCAGTTCTTCACCGTAGAACAATTAGACAACCAAATCCTCATTTTTAATTTAACAAGATATGCCCGTCCGGAGAATCTCAAATCTTCGCTTATTTCATCGGATCCTTTACACCCGGCAACACCTTAGGTAGGAAGGCCCTCATCTAGGGCAGATTCACCAGGCTCTTACATACCCCCGCATCGTAGAAGCAATAATAGACCTCCTCCATTTAACCCTAGCCTGCCTCTTAGATCAACCCTTTGCATAACGGACGATGAGTTTGTCAGAATTTCAAGCATAGAAGTCGAAGCCTCCTGGAATAAATGTCTAAAAGGAGGAATCTTTGCTATATGGAATGGACCACGAAAAGATTTCCCTCTGCTACTCGACTGGCTGGAGGAGAACTGCGAGGATCAGGTAAGTATCTCCTCTTTCTCAGATAATACTCTATTTTTACAATGTTCTGATGAGTCCATTAAAAAAGTGTTTCTCTCAGTATCTAAATGTTTTTTCAACGGTCACTGTGTTAAATTTATAGATTGGTCTCATAATTTTAATATAGAACAAGTAGAATGTTCTCTGCCTTCCTGGTTTATTTTGTCGTCTCTCCCTCCAGAGCTTTGTCATGAAGATATCATTAAATCTATAGGGTCTGCGGTAGGAGAGGTCATAGGTATCGATGCATCTTTCTATTGCTGTAATAATGTCAAGGTACTAATCAATGTCAGTTTTAATCATCCAATTGAATTTAAGAAAAAAAATTTAACCAGCAAAGCAGCATACGATATTAACTTTCAGATATACAAAGGGAAAATAGTGGATATATTAAGATTTGATGAACTTCATAAAATTAGGCCCAAAATCCTTCCCCTTACCTCGGATTTTAGAAG
>MU226028.1:5298610-5319985 GCA_018584345.1 Thuja plicata
TAAAGATTGTGGGGGTTTAGGGATTAAGAAGCCACAGTGGAAAAATGAGGCTCTGGGAGCTAAACTTGTTTGGAGGTTATATCAAGAACATGATCACAAATGGGCTAAGATTTTATATTATAAATATTTGAATCCGATAGATCCAAAGTCTTTGTTCAAGATGACAAAACTACCTAAAGGGTCAGAGTGTTGGAATTTTATGTCTAAATGCCGGAAAATTATTAGTAAATATCTAACTTGGGATGTGGTGGCAGGTAATAAAGCCCTATTTTGGGAAGACTCTTGGGACGGGCTTCCCCCAATTCAATCTTCCCCCAACATCGATAATCTTAAACTTAGGCTGACAGCTTTGTGGGGAAGTAAGGTAGATGATTATAAAGTTAAGGAGGTGTCGGATGTGGTTCAGCGATGGAGGTGGCATTCTTTGAAGGGGTTAGATTTTGATCTGGATTCAGTTGTAGCCTTTGAAAAGATTATTTCCAATAGAAACATCAAACAATCTAAAAGGTCAGATAGTCTTATCTGGGCTGGATCAAAGGATGGTATATATAGTGTGAGACAAGGGTATAAGGCCATCATCCACTCGCAGCAATGGAACTCGGTGGAGATTCCTTTAAATTTGTGTTGGGATGCAGCATGTCTACCTAAGGCTGGTTTCTTTTTATGGCTCATCCTTTAAAATCGAGTTCTGACTGCGGACAGATTATCGAGATTTGGCATTATCGGCCCTCATTGGTGTGTCCTGTGTAAACATAGAAGTGAAGATGCAGATCATCTATTCCTTAATTGTCCTTATGCTCTAAATTGCTGGGAATGGCTCAGGACTCAACTCGAATGGTCAACCCCTTTTCAGAATTCCCTCAAGGGGCTTCTTTGCTCTTGGCCTTCAAATTTGACTCATGGGGTCTATAACAAGCTCTGGAACATTTTCCCATCCATAGTGGTATGGAAACTGTGGAAGGAAAGAAATCGTCGCATTTTTAAAGATAAAGAGGTGAATATAGATAGATTTCTATTCAAACTAGAAGCATCAATAGTGGAAGTACTAAATTCTAATCTTAGGAAAACTTTAAATGAAGAAGGTTCATTCTCCTTTTGGGATGGACTCATGAAGAAACATTGGTCTAATATCATCAATTCACCTCTGGTATATTCAGCTAGCAGTAAGGAGGCAAGGGATAATTGTAAATGGGCCCCTCCTCCTCCAGGATGGCATAAATTGAACTTTGATGGTGCCGCAAGAGGTAACCCCGGACTAGCTGGTGTAGGATTCATCATTAATGATGAGGACGGCCACTGGATAGCAAAGCTAGCATCCCCCCTGCCTCCCTCATCTAATAACGTGGCAGAATTAAAAGCTCTTGAGAGAGGTTTACAACTCTGTCATAAATTAGGCCTATCTAAATTTTTCATCGAAGGTGACTCTCAGATCGTCCTTAACACTATTAGACAGAAAAAGACCCCTAATTGGGTCTTGAACTCAAAACTCCAAGAAGTTCTAGTACTATTGGAAAATTTTGAGGAAATCCAAATTAGACACATTTTTCGAGAAGGCAACTCACTAGCTGATGGGCTTGCTAACAAGGGTGCAGATGGAGAATCGTTTTTGGTATATTATTTAGATTAAATTATTTTCTCTGTAGTAATATTGTTATTAGGATAAGCCATAATGCATAATTTGTTAAGATAGATAAAAAGACACAAAAAATATCAAAAATAAATTAAATATTAAAATAAATAAATAAATAAAAATAAGATTAAAAATGCTAATAATAATTGATAAATAAATAATTGTATACTATATCATCTTCAGATTCGGTATATATACAAAGTCTTAAGCCCATCCTAAAATTCATCTAGCTGGAATGAGAATTCATTTATAATTTGGAACAGGGGATTTCACAGTAGGAATCTCCTTATTCAAACGCTGGATTTCTCTTTATTATTTCTGTCTGTAGATCTTGTGAGTACGAATTGGAACATACCTCGTGATTGGAATTGATTACGGTAGTATAATTTTAGATTTGAGGGCTTGACATATCCTCTTTTGCTTACATAAATCTCTGTATGTAAAGAATGGAAATTGCTATCTCAAAGTTCTATAGGGGAAGAATTGATGTCACGAGTATCAATCTATTCAGGGATTAGTGGTTACCTTACTAACATTGTTTGGCATTTCTAAATAACTCTTTGAGTTAAGTAACTTAAATTTTCATTCTAGTCACAGGATTAGGATAATAAGATAAACTAATATGTCATTGATTAACTAGGAGTTTAATATATTTAATTATGCCCCCCTACAGGTTAAGGTAATGTAATTAAATTTTATTAATGGTTTTCCTTGTTTAATTTTGTGGATTAGATTAACTAACCCATCTAATGATTCATGTTTCTTTGGAGATAGATGTTTTTTTTGACAGGTATACTGATGAAATCAGGCATTTGACCTTATATTTTATAAGATGGAAGGAGTATTTAGCTAGACTATTTTTCCATGGGAATGCCCATGTGGAATTTCTGTAATTTACAAGATCTGGGGTATGCCCCTATGAAAATGTAATAATATAGGATGTAAGTCCCGGGCAAGACTGGAGGTTTTCTTCTCTGTTCTTTCCTACCAGTGCCTGTTTGAACAGAGTAACGCTATGTACACTTAATTTACTTTTAATTAAATGATCCAAGGCCTTGGCCGTTTATCGATAAAAAAAAAGATGATTTTCATAATTTGAGATAGACTATGCATACAATAGAATCTTTCTTTTGATTTGGAGGAAACTATTAAATCTTACACCAATTTTGGAGGTTTCTTATTTATCTTTGAGCCAATTATAGAATTATGTTAAAATTGAGGGCTCATCTCTCAAGGTTTTATAATTGAAATGACTTTATACGGTAGCATTAAACATAAACGTTATAGAGTTAGGTTTTTTTATTACAAGGCTACAAAAGGATCAAATCATTTGGTATTTGGACAATTGATCCTTATTATATTTCATAGGTTGGTGTACTGTGTTTTCATGTGGTACATGTCATTCCACATTTAATAAAGTTGAGTACAATATTATTTGAAGACATTTTATAGTAAGACATTGTAAGAGCATGAAATAATCTTAGTGTAATAATTAGCACATTAGAAAGATAATTAGTGAAAATGTCTAGATATGGAAAAAACAAAAATGTAACATGATTCATATTATATTTTCTAAAGTCTTATTTGTTATATTTGTAATCAAATGATTAATGCCTAGTATGTTGAAAACTTATTTAAGCTTCATTGCAATTATTTCTTCGATTAAATAAAGTGGTCCTTTGTGTTACATCTATTTTTCTATCATGTATTTATATATGACAAGTTTATTTTCAATTAAATTGCTAGTTGTTGTGACCTTCTCACACATTGCCCCATTGAAAATGTGGACCCCATCTTTTTTTGTTGGCCTTTTTCTTTTCGGCTTCCATTCTTGGCAGTTTTTGGCTCAGTCCCCTAAGGTTCCTTGTGCTTTGATGTGAGAATTCGTAAGTTTGGCCAAGTCTACAAAGTGTTGTCCATCTGGCTCCTAGAATAGAAATTGTGTGCTTGTCTGTAAATTAGGTCAAGTGTGAATGAAATTGAACTTTCAAAAAAGAATGTCACTAAAATTTTGAACGTCTTGACATACTTACTATTTTTAGTAAGTCTATTTTTAGTAAATTTCATTGCCTCCTAGATTGGCCTTATTTTGACTTTGGAACAAATTACTATTTTTAGAAATTCTTTTTTTGGCAGGTCTATTTTGGGAACAAGTGAGCTATGACTGAAAAAGAGACAAAAGGGTATCCAATTCTATATCTAGAAGAACAAACAAGAGAGGCCATCAATCAAAAAATGGTTACGTCTAGAAACACCCTTGAAATATTCAAAAGTGGAAAGGCATGAAAACATCAATAAAAAATGGAAAAATCCAAAATCATGGAAATATTGGAAAAATTGAAAATCTTGGAAAATTGGAAATCTTGGAAAATTCCAAAATCTTGAAAAACTTGGAAAAATTCCAAAATCTTGAAAAATTTGAAATCTTGGAAAATTTTGAAATCTTGGAAAAATGGAAATCTTGGAAAATTCCAAAATTTTAGAAAAGTGGAAAATCTTGGAAAATTCATAAATTTTTAAAAAGTGGAAAATTTTGGAAAAATGGAAATGTTGGAATTTTTCTCCTTCATGGAAGAAAGAATGGTTTGAGTATTGGAAAATTTCTCCTTCATGGAAGAAAAAATGACTAAGTGTTCAAAAATTCCTCCTTCATGGAAGAAAAAATGGCTAAGTGTTGGAAAATTTCTCCTTCATGGAAGGAAACATGACTAAGTGTTGGAAAATTTCTCCTCCATGGAAGTAAAAATGGCTAAGTGTTGAAAATCTTGGAATATTCCAAAATTTTGAAATGTTGGAAAATTCTGGAATCTTGGAAAATTCCAAAATCTTGAAAAATTAGAAAAGTCAAAAATCTTGGAAAATTCTTAAATTTTGGAAAAATGGAAATGTTGGAATTTTTCTCCTTCATGGAAGAAAAATTTGTTTGAGTATTGGAAAATTTCTCCTTCATGGAATAAAAAAATGGCTAAGTGTTGGAAAATTTCTCCTCCATGCAAGGAAAAATGGCTAAGTGTTGAAAATCTTGGAATATTCCAAAATTCTGAAATCTTGGAATTCTTGGGAAAATTCCAAAATCTTGAAAAAATGGTAATCCTTGGAAAATAAAGAAAAAAGAGGGACAAAGTGAATTTAAAGCATGAGAAGAGGAAGGTGTGAAGTTTTGAAGAGAGAAAATGAGAGTTTTTCAAGAGAATGTCTTTCTAGAGAGATAAATTTGCAAAGAGTTTGAAAAATCAAAGGAGGCATGAGAATGTTAGAGAGAGGATTTTTTTTCTTTTTGAAGAGAGAAAATATGAAAGAATTTTTATGAGATTCTTATGTCGATTATTTCATTTTGGAGGGGAAGAATTTTACTCTTGCGTGATCAAGGACGAAATTCAAATTCTAGAACTCTAATGGCAGTGTGTAAGGCGTCCAAGTTTCAAATGACCTAATTCAATGCATTAAAGGTTTAGGGACTTTAAAAAATCAAATTAAATATAGAATTCAAGAGCATGGCCAAGGGTGGTTCTATATGAAGAAACTCCAGAATGACATAATCATTAACGAAGAATTCCAATCCATAAATTTCCAAACAAGTACATGGAAGGATGGAAATGTTCAAACATAGATAGTTTCAAAAGCAGTATTCAAAGTTTGATGTGGGTTACAAAATGATGCAGTTAGAAAAGACCTGAGCCTACATGATACCCAGTATGCTGACATGGTACCTAGTCATCTTCACCAGCTAGTCAAAGATCCCCAAGTCAAAGTTCATTGAATTTAAGGAACAAAATCAAGCACAAACTCTTCCTGGCAAAGGAGCATTTAATGCATAGTGGGCATTCATTTCATCCCTCTCCTACTAGATGAACATGCATAGTGGACATTTATTCCCCACTACAAATATTGTCTCTTCTGTTTGGTTTGTGTGGACTCGTAAATTTAATATAGATTATCTCTTCTTGCCCTAACCCTAATTAGGGCTGAGATGACATGATATAAGGCATCAATTATTGTTTTAATTTGGGCCACGTATTGTAATTGTAGATCTATATAAAGGCCTCATTTCTCATTTGTAAGGGACGGAATTTTGAGATTGGTGCTAAAGAGCTACTGAGACAATAATTTTTTTATTGTTGGTTTCATCGTGAATACTTGATGTGTTTTAGTGCTTGCTTTGTTTAATAATTCCTTCATTTAGTTTAGATTAGTTGGATAATGTTAGATGAAGTGGTTCGATTGTAATTATAAATACGATGGTGTTTTGATGAGTTCCTTTGGTTCATACTTTTGACATTTTGCTAATTGTAAATCGTTGTGCAAAGTTAGCCTGAACCTCATTCATGCATATGCTTAACTTTTGTCATTCGCATACATTTTTCTTCATGATGGTGTTCACGTGGTGGTATGAAAATCCTTTGCATAAACCTTGAAGATTGCACCGGTTCTCATGTAGTTGTAGTATAACTTGGCGAAGAAAAACCTAGTTATTAAGGAATTTGTCCACCGAAGTATTGACCATTTCTATTATTTCCCTTAGGAGTAGATTAAAAGTTCTAAACCCTACTTCCTTTTAATTTCCGCATATTCTGAAAATTCAAAAAAGGTGTTTCATTGCAAATCTTTCTAAGACTGAAAACATAAGGCCCCTTGTGATATTTAGCAAATCACATATACCACCGAGCTTATCCATGGTCAAGACCTGACACGAAAAGAACTTTGAAGTGACCTATATGATCTTTTCGCAATCTTAGCATATACAAAACTTTGATCAAGAGAGGATAAGATACCTTTGTATTTTTTTCTATTGTTTTGTGGGTCATAAAACACACATCAACACTAGCCCTCTCCTTCTTTGGGCCCAACAATAGATGTTATATTTAATTTGTTATGAGAACCTACTTTGTGAATTCTAAGTTAAAACATAAGATCCTTAGAGCCTATGGTTTGCAAAATTTTAAATGAGATTGAATAATTGATATATAATTTATCACAGTACTTGGCGAATACTTGATTTAGATGAAAAAGACTAAAACAACATTTGAACACTCAATTATTGACCAGTTATGTCATGAAAGGGGATTGAATAATTAAAATATAATTTATAATTATACTTGACCAACAGGTGATGTAGACAAAAACCTAAAAGAATGTTCCAACACTAAGTTATTTGTTAAAAGACTATTTGGTGTCAGTATTTGAAAAGTAGAATTTTGGTAAATATATATTTTAAGTAAATTATTACTTGGTTTTGAATAATCTGCCAAGAGTTAGGCACTTTGAACTAGGATAGTTTGTTGATAATCTAAATTCATATTTACTCTATATCTTTGAAATACATCTACAAGTATGAGATTTGTATTCTATATTACTAAAAGGAATTCAAGAAACTTTTGGTATTATGAGAATTTTCTTAGATAAAATTAGATTATATTGAAGAAGAATATATGAGTAATCCAAGGTTTAATTAAGTGATAAAAAATTAGTTGGAAGATCTATTTTGAGCTGAATATGTTACATAATTGATGGTATAAAATGATTTTTAAAAAATACAATTTTCATATTGACAATAAATTAGAGTTGGTGCTCTCAATTATTATAGTAGATTAAATATTGTATGATTTGAAAATATAAATAGTTATGAGGATGAGGAAAGGGAGATATATGATATTAAAAAAAATGATGGAATAGTGTATAGATTAAATTAAAAGTTTATATTTATAATTTATTAATTAGAGCTACTTTAAATATTTCCATATTTAGGGAAAAAATATATGAATATGAAACATAATAGTAAAGAATATATGGGCAATGATTGGAGAAATTGATTGTGCAGAAAATAAATAGAAGTAGCTAAATTTATCTATGGATTAAGAAGACCTATTTTAGAATAGATATGTATGTGAAATGTATAATTATTAAAGAACCACATCATTTAGTTTGAAAGGCTATTGATAACTTGAACTATGTCTTCTAGAATAGACAAATATAGTAATTGTGACGTAACAATTTAACAAGGTCAATATATCAAGTCATGAGTAGAGAAGCATATTATAAGGAAATAGAAACTATAGAACACACTCAAAGTCACCATAGAGATATATTTCATCATTAAAATAAATGAAGGTAAATATAATTATATTGATAATAGAAGATACAAAATGAGTAGAAATGATATGGAAGATGCTATGTCAAATCCTTGAATGGAACTTGTTTTAAAAGTGGATTTGGAGGAAACATAACATTAGTTCACCCAATCACATGTAACATATGTTGTACATCATATAATAATACCACACAAGTAGTGCACATTAGGTATGAAAGGTCAAGACATAAAAAAAAATTAAATGCACAAGTGAAACAAAATTTATACTTGACGAATATTTTATTTAATATTGTTAAAGATTAATATCTAATTTTTATCATTAAAAAACTATATAGAAGTTTTCAAGGTAAATATTCCAAAAAAATTATTGATAGTGTTAGTACAATTAATTTTGTTTCAATTGAAGTCCTTTGGAAAATAAATTTGAAATGGGTAAAACATTTTATTAGCTATAAAATATATTAGATGCAAAAAAAATATTATTTTACTCAATGAACAATATCTTGAGAATTGATATCATGGTTTTATAGAAAAGATAAATATGATGTTGAGGATCAAATACTTAATGATAAATAGCTTAATTATTTAACTATTAACTTATTCCCTTGAAATAACATAGTGAGGAAATTAATGGAATTATTCTTAAATCATAAGATTTTGAATATTTATAGGTCAAAAAATAAATAATTTTTTTGATCAAAGTAAGTTTAGTTTTTGGTAGAGCTAAAATCCTAATAAAAAATATATGATAATAGAAGATGTTCAAAATAAAAGCAAACAAGTTTCGCAAGAATAAATAATATTTTATCCACTCCTATGCACCCTCACACCCATTAACCTTGTCTAAGGATAAGATGCCATCTTTGGGTAAACTTTATTCCTTCTTTGTACAAATATCAATGAGGATTTAAAATCAAAATTAATATATTTGTGAGAGGAGGAGATGTCCCTATAGATTTCCTAACAAGGGCAAGGGCACTATAATAACCATTATTGAGTTATCAAACAACAAACTACCATGTTATAAATAACCAATTGATAATACATAGGTTAAAATAGAATAGGTACAATAAAAGTATATTTCTTAGCTTTAATAGTATTAGATAGGTGAATAAGAGTTTCAGTACGAGTAGAGGAATTAATTTTAGTAATGGAAGGGAGGGGTACCAAAATTTCTATATCATTGACTGAATCATCTCTTATAAAAACAATTTATTCTTTAAGAAAAATTGTAGTGTTATTTAGAAAGACCATGTTTCCACCAAGTTGAAGATGAATACATATGTGTTCCATGTGAATAATAAAAGGTGAATCATCTAGTAGGAAAATAAAACCTATAATAAAGTATAAATCCCTAATAATTAACCAACTAAGACCATGACCTATTGTTAACTTATAGAAAAAAAATTCACCCATTAAAGCCTTTGACGAGTGAAATTCAACAAGGATGAATACAAAATATATATGATTAATATTTATTGGTGTAATGAAATATTCACTAATTACACTTTACTTAAGCTTACTTACAATAATGGATCACCTATTAGTATGTGATTAAGATGCCTAGGAGTTTGAACCTATATTTGCACATGGTGTAGGATAAATTCCACTTTAGGTGGTGATTGTAGTTATCACATTCCACTCTATGTGTGAGATCCACCTGTAGTGTACTTATCACACTATCATCCTATACATGTTGCACATAATTCATTGCATAATGGAGGATGATCCACCTTTGGTGGACATGTGATTCCACCTTGTATGGCTCATAAATTATCTTTTCCTTACCATAGTCTCTTATTGCCTTGCCTATATAAGTATGCCTATTATGTACATTTTAGTCATGTTCATTAGAAATAATATCATTATTTCTTCTGGTTTCAATTTTCTTGTCATTCTCTTGGCAAAGTTATATTGATCTTTCATTTGATCACATGAGTATTCTAAATTCACCTATAACTCTAACAAGATTCCTAGATGTTAGGTTCACATTTAGGAATCTATAAGGAGAATTTTCAATCTAGGATCATAGGCTAAAATACACCAAAATTATACGGGGGGGGAAGAAATCAAATCTTACCCAAATAGTGTTAGAGATTTTCCTGTGTGCAAATAGTTGACTGTATGTTTGTCATTGATGACAACATATAGTATATAACAATGTACTGTATTCAATTTTCAGTATGGATATGTTGGAGCCTTGCACGTTTGTTTTTATGTTGAAGACATAGTTATTATACCATGTTCATACATGTAGATTCAGAAGTTCAATTATAGTTGAGTTATGTTGATCTATTTACTAGCCACAGTTTCAGAGGATTGTTTTTAAAGAGCTGATAGTAATTTTATTGATTCTTCAGTTGCGCTTATCTTTGGGATATGCATGTTTGGATACATGTTTAGTTATGAGTCCAAGATGATTAGCCAAAGGCACTAAACATTTTTCATCTGAAGTGTGACATTTGAGTGATTTTAGTGGAGCTGACTATGTGAAGAGATGCATCTATTCATTTTGAGTTGCGTGGTTCTAACTATGTTGTGTGCTTAGTTTAGCTGATAAGAAAAGTATTGAAGGGATTCCTATAGCCAACATGATCATATCTTTTGAAGAAGATACATATTGCAGTTCATTTGTTATCACCAAGTGTGAATTAAAGAAAATAGACAGTAGAAAAGAACAGAGCAAGATGCTAGTTGGTTTGGGACAGTAAGGCTATATCATTCATTAGTTGAAGATCTATGTGAAGAAACATAGAGTGAATACAATTCAATGGAATTAATAAAGATAGTAGGTCTACTCAAATAGTTTGTTATCAGATATAGTATATATTTGTTTTACAGAAGGTTGTAGCCTTCATCATTTTAGCAGTGTGCTCTAGGACAGTGTGTCCTTACCCCTAACAGGGTCTAACCCTTAACCAAATCACTATACTTATTGCATTGTAAAGATCAACTCCTAACAAGGTTGTAAGATCTTCTAACAACGATCATTATACTCTAGTGATGTTCTTTGTCCCTTGTTAATTCCCACTAGGGTTTTTACCTATTTTGGTTTCCCCGTAACCAAAATTGTGGTGTTCTATTATGTGTTATCCTGTTGTATCTATGCTTAATATTATTCTATACTTAATTGAAGAAAATAATTAAAACTAGTAGATAACTAATTCACCCCCGTCTTAGTTATCTCTTGGGACTATTCCTAATAAATGGTATCAGAGCCAAGTGCCTTAGAGAGAAATCCTAATAGCTTAAGGTAGATCATATGGCATACTTCAGAAAAGAGAGTCGTAAGTTTGATGGAAAAAATTATCTTAACTGGAAGAAAAAAATGATAACACATTTACAGTGCATTGGTTTTGAGATCTTTGAGGTTGCTACACATGCAATTGATGTTCCTACTTTGAAAGATCTTGTATAAGAAGACTCTACTAATAAACAAAAAGAAGTATTCACCCAAAATACAATTTCCAAAGAAGCCCTAATCAGTGCCTTATCTAACAGTGAATTTTTTGAGATTAAGAAGGCAGATAAAGCATATTCAATATGGAAATGCCTAGAAGACATGTTTGAAGGAGACATCCAAGAAAATAATTCATGTATAAAGACATGGAATAAAATATACAACAATTTAGAAATGCTACTTGAAGAAAACATCAGAGCTTACAATCAGAGGATTAATGAAGCGGTTTCAGGAATCAGAAACAATGGTGGAGAAATTTTAGAGGAAGACATAATGGACAAACTGATGACTACACTGACATTAGATTATGAGAGAAAGATTAACATCTTGGATGAAACCATGCAATTTTCAAAATAATTCAAAAGAGAAACCTTGATCATAAAAATTTCAGCATTTGAGATATCAAGATTGAAGACAGAACCTAAAATTGAAACAAATTTCAAAGCCTTAGTCAATGGTAAGAAATCCTTGAGCATCTCTAGTAATATTGAGAAAGAAGAAGTGGATACAGAACTAGAAGAAATCATTTCTATGAATGCTAATAAAAAAAGGAAAGGTAAACGAAAATATGAAGGACAGCTACCATTCAAATATTTTTCATGCAACAAAGTTGGCCATTTTGCATCGAAGTGTCCTACAAGAGTCAAGAAGTTCAAATCAAATTACAAGCCCAAATATACTAAGGAATGCTATTATGCTTAAGATGGTGTGACTGATGATGATTCAGGAGAGGATGAAATTGCATTTGTTGCAATTAAAGATATTGAATAAATGATTGATGAAATAGAAATTGAAGATGAAAAGAAAGCACAAGAATTGGCTTTAGTTTCACAAGCAGACATCAAAACATACTGGATCATAGATAGTTGGTGTTCAAATCACATGAAACGAGAAAAAAGATAGATTTGTACATCTAGATAAGTACAAAGGTGGCATGGCTAGATTTGAAGATAACACTCCCAAACCTATCATGGGCATAGGGTCTATCACCTTAGATGGAAAGAACAAGAAAAATGATGTTCTGTATGTTGATGGTTTAGATCATAACCTCGTAAGTGTTGGACAGTTTCTTGATAAAGGATATTAGTTAGAATTCACCTCTGACAAGTTTCTTGAATACTGTGAAGAACATGGGATCAAAAGACAACTAAGAGCACCCAGAACCCCTCAGCAAAATGGAATTAGAGAAAGAAGAAATAGGATAATACTTGACACAGCACGCACTATCATGATTGAAGGAAAAGTTGCACACACCTATTGGAGAGATGCATTCAATACAACAGTCTATACTATCAACACAATTGAAATAAGACCAGACATAGACAAAACACCTTATGAACTTTGGTTTGGTAATGTACCTATAGTAAAATACTTCAGAATCTTTGGAAGGAAGTGATACATCAAGAGAGATGATGGTGTTGGTAAGTTTGATGCAAGAAGCGATGAAGGTATTTTCATTGGTTACCCTAGCTAAAATCAAAGCTTACAGATGTTTTAATTTAAGGTTGAAGAAAATCATTGAAAGTGCACATCTGAATATTAATGAGAAGTTCATGATTCAAGAGAGATATTATGAATATGCACCTATGATTGAAGATGAACCTAGACCTATCAATAAAGATACAATTATTGAAGAAATTTTGATTGTATTGATGTATCATGCAATAACCCTGAACCAAGTGAAGAAGAATCACAGATTACAGATGAGAGTGTCACACCTAAAATTTCAAGATACACATCTAGATACCATTCAAATGAAGATATCATTAGAGATGAGAGCAGTAAAGTTTTGAAAATATCTAGAGAAAAATCAACCGTTGATGAAGAGGCATGTTTAGTTTCACAAATTGAATCCTTAAGTGTTGAAGATGTGTGTAATGATTCAGATTAGAAAAATGAAATGCAAGAAGAATTAGATTAGATAATTAAGAATGACACATGGGAATTGGTCCCTAGACCTTGTGACAAAAATGTGATTGGAACTAAGTGGATATTTAGAAACAAAATGAATGAATATGGTATAGTGATAAGAAAAAAAGAAAGAGTAGTATGTAAAGGATATGCGCAGAGAGAAGGAATTGACTACTCTGATATATTTGCCCCGGTAAGTAGACTCGAAGCTATTAAATTGTTTTTAGCTTATGAAACATTCAAGAAATTTAAAGTATATCAAATGGATATCAAGGAAGCATTTATGAATGGTGACTTGAAGGAAGAAGTCTACATAGAGCAACCTAAAGGATTTAAATTATCAGACAAATGAGACATGGTATGAAGACTAGAGAAAGTCCTCTATGGACTTAAACATGCCCCAAGAGCATGATATGAGAGACTTATGGCTACTTGACGAAGATTGGATTAAAAAAGGGAGTAGTAGATTGAAACTTATTTATAAGAGAGACACCTGGAGGATTATTACTTGTTGCTATCTTTTTTGATGACATTATTTTTGGAGGAAATGACAAGCTTAGTGCAAAATTCGCCAAAGAGATGTAGAGCGAATTTGAAATGAGCATGATTAGACCTATAAAATACTTTTTGGGATTGCATGTAAAGTAGAGAGACATAGGTATATTCATAAATCAGTCTAAATATGTGAATGAGATATTGAAGACATTCAAGATGGAAGATTGCAAGCCAGTAAGCACTCCTATGATAATAGGAAGAAAGCTTTCTAAAAATGATGACTCCACAACAGTTGACAAAATACTTTACAAGTTCATGATTGGAAAACTCATATATCTCACTCAATCTAGACCAGATATTTCTAATGTAGTTGGCATTGTTGGGAGATTTTCAACTAAACCAAAACATAGTCACTTAATGGAAATACAAAGAATATTCAGATAGTTAAAAGGAACTATAGACTATGGTTTATGGTATCCTAATTTAGAAAATGTAGAACTTCATGTGTACACAGATGCAAATTGGGTAGGTTTTGTTGATGACAAAAAGAGTACCTCAGGAGGAGCATTATTTCTTGGAGACAGGTTAGTTACTTGGACAAGCAAGAAGCATAACTGTATTTTTGAGTCAACAACAGAAGTGGAGTATGTAGTAGCAACATTGAATTGTTCAACAATGGTTTGGATCAAGCAGATGATTAAAGACTTAAGAATTTAGATTAATTATCCTATTGTCATTCATTGTGACAACACTAGCACTATTAATATATCAAAGAACCCTGTGATGCATGCAAAGACAAAACACATAGAAATAAAATATCATTTTCTAAGAGAAAATGATGCAGAGAGAGAAGTGAAGTTGGATTATGTGAGCACCAAAGATCAGTTGGGAGAAATATTTATGAAACCTTTATCAGAAGATACTTTTGAGTATCTCAGGAAGAAGCTAGGAGTAATTCCCTTTCCTAAGTATGATTAGAATTTATAGCAAGTGCATCAGTCCTTGGTGACTGATGAGTGGTTGGCTACTCTACTTCTGGAGTAGTACCTGTGCTTATTTATATTTGGCATCCTTTGCCATTGATGTTAAAGGGGAAGTATATAGTAAGGGGGAGCATACAATCATAAAAACACAGTAAAAAGAGATACAGTAGTTAAGAGGAACTTTTTATGATGATATTGAGAAGATTGTAAATATAAAGAAGACACTTTTGGATTGACGATGTTTTTCATATCATATGTTACCATTAATGTCAAAGCGGGAGATTGTTGGAGATTTTCCCATCTGCAAATAGTTGACTATATGTTTGTCATTGATGACAACATATATTATACAGTAGTGTACTGTATTCAATTTTCAGTATGGATATGTTGGAGACTTGAGTGGTTGTTATTATGTTGAAGACATAGTTATTATACCATGTTCAAACACGCAGATTGACAAGTTCAGTTACAGTTGAGTTATTTTGATCTGTTTACCAACCACAGTTTCAGAGGATTGTTTTTAAAGAGCTGACAATAATTTTATTGATTCTTCAATTGCGCCTATCTTGGGATATGCATGTTCAGATACATGTTTAGTTATGAGTAAAAGATGATTAACCAAAGGTGCTATACGTGTTTCATCTGAAGTGTGACATTTGAGTGATTTTGGTGGAGTCAAATATTTGAAATGATGTGTCTATTCATTTTGAGTTGCACAGTTCTAATTATTTTGCATGCTTAGTTTAGCTGACAAGAAAATTATTGAAGGGAGTCCTGCAGCCGACGTGATCATATCTTTTGAAGAAGATACATATAGCAGTTCATTTATGATCACCAAGTGTGAATGAAAGAAAACAAATGGTAGAAAAGAACAGAGTAGGATGCTACTTACTTTGGGATAATAAGGCTATATCATTCATCAGTTGAAGATCTATGTGAAGAAATAGGGAGTGCATACAATTCACTAGAACTGATCAAGACAACAGGTCTACTCAAATAATTCACTATCACATATAGTGTATATCTGTTTTACATAAGGTTGCAGCCTTCATGATTTTAGCAATGTGCTCTAGGACAGTGTGTCCTCACCCCTAACAGGGTTATTTGTAAAACACTCCTAATAGGGTCAGACCCTTAACCAAGTCAATGTACTTATTACATTGTAAAGATCAACTCCTAACAGGGTTGTAGGATATTCTAGCAGGGATCACTATACTCTAGTGCAATTCTTTGTGGGTGTTAATTCCCACTGGGGTTTTTACCTATTTTGGTTTCCCTGTAACCAAAATTGTGGTGTTCTATTATGTGTTACCTTGTTGTATCTATGCTTAATATTATTCTGTACTTAATTTAAGAAAATAATTAAAACTAGTAGATAGCTGATTCACACCCCCCACCCCGCACAGTTATCTCTTGGGACTATTCCTAACAAATAGTAAAAAATATCAATAGGTTCTTTAATAGAACAAGAAGAGGGAGACCAGGGGTAAACTAAAAAAAGATGCAAGTACTACAGTCTCTACAATCTAGCATAGCTTGTCCATCGTCATCTAAAAGTCAAACTAAACCATAAAAGGCCTCTAGTACAAAGATAACTTTCTATCTTCCCATCAACAAAATCACATTAATACTAAATTAGATCCAATAGAAAAAATTGAGAAGATAAGGAGATACAAAAAAAACTATAAATAAAACCCTTCCAAAAATATTCTCATAGTTGAGCACATCCCACCCTAGAGTCACAATAGGAAAACATAAAGTGCAAGGAACAATATATCTTCAAACATTGAAGGAATTTCAAATTGGAAATATCATACCCATGTTAATTTATAATTCACTATCTCAAATGCAACTCAACTAAGATGGTTTGATGCATTTTTAGTCACAAAGTTTTCATAATAATAATGAGTGGAGAAATTACTATGCATATTAGATCCAACCCCTTCCACCATATTAGAATAATCTTGATAAAACTAGAGAGAATCACACTTAGGCACCAAGATATCCACTTTTGAGATAGAAACCCTGATAGAAGAGTCCCAATTCACTACTCCATTATGATAAGTAGAAACACCAACACAAGAACCTATATTTTACATGTACAATAGAAGAGAATCGTCAAGAGAAGGTGAAATACATAAATAAAATATTAAATCATGCTTAGAATCCACCATCATGGGTGAGATCTCCTATTAAAAATATATATGGGGGATATATGACTCTAGGGTAGGAACACCTATTCTGAAAGCATGAAAGATAGGTGAGTAGGAGTTGGCATGCAAGAGTGGGAGGGATTCTTATAGTGTAATACTTAAAAGTACTATTATAAGTTATTAGAAATCATAGAAAAGTCTAATGAGAAGCTACATCTTGATATTTATCATTTTTTTTATTAAGGTAAAATATGCTTTGAAGGGGCCAAAAAATCTTGTACAAATAGAATATGGTGGGATTTGGAATCCTCAAATAAATATCTACAAATGATAGATAAATACTAAATAACCACCCCACAAATAGCTTAAGAACATGAGCCTAGAGGAAGCATAAGTTGCAACAGTAATGGACCAAGACTCGAAACTCAATATGAAGAGATTTGTAAGCTCCCTCAACCTTGTACATTATCCAAGATTTTTTCCAGGCTTCCCTAGCCTAAAAAAATGTTTTTAACAAGGTTCCCATAACCTTAGCTTCTAAAAACATAGAGATAAACATAAAAGATTAACTAGAAAAAACTAAACATCCTAAGCCACTAAGCGCAAGGTATAGAGAAAAAGCTAATGAAAGGATCCACAAACCTTTATATTGAGTTTTAAAATGGTTTCCAACAAAATCCATGAGTAGATAATAAAGGATCTTGAACAATAAGTCATCATCTATAATACAAAACCACTTTTCATTTCAATAATAAAGGAACCCAACTAAATCAAAACAAGATAGGAAGAGACCATTAGCCTAAATATCCACACTTGAGTCAACCCCTCATCTAAAAAACTAAGACAAGACTAGAGAACATAAAGTAGTTTTCAACATTTCCCACAAGGAAGATCTCCACCTCTATAGGGTATGTCACCACCTCATTAAGAACCATGAAAGAGGAGGAAATGTGAATAATGAGACAAAATATATACTTATTCATTGGAAAATTCATCACCCCAATAGGTGAAGACAACACCTCCTTTGGAGCCTCACAGTAAAGAACCAAGAGAAGAACAACAAGATCCCTAAAAATTCAAATAAAAAATGCATAACACCTGTTGAACAGGTCATATAATAGAGAGGGATGAATCAGTTATTGACAAACAATTTCTTAAACTTTTACCAAACCAATAAATACATATTTAAACAAATCACAAATGTATAACTGATAAAAATATGAAAGCAAAAAACCATCAACACAATGAACACCAGAATTTACATAGAAACCCAAACTGGGAAAAACTATGGAGAAACTAATTCTCTTCAAATGAACATTGAATAAGGTGACACTGGTTAAGGAAACTTTTGCAGGGGATTAGTACTAGTCTCCTCATTATTGTTTGGCTCACTTTCTGCTAGGATAACTACCTAGAAAAGAAATGCTAACTGTTGATACAATTAGCCTGACTTCCAATACACATAGGCTCATTGACAATAGAGGATCACTTCTAGAATATAAGAAATGAAAGTAGAATCCACCATTAAAGTCACTATCACCGATACTCTGCAATAAAAAAATGGTATAACAGTTTTCTATCAATTTTATCAACTCGCACATATATCAACCCATAAAAATTTCCTTTCCAGATTGACATTTAATTTTCATAATCAAGAATTGCATCAACAACTGAGATTATCAATCTTCTTATATTTCTTGATGCCAAAAACCAATTTAACCTAAGACAATTTGAAATAGGTCACACCGAAACATTCTCATGGTGACAAGGAATAAAATATGGACCACCATCCATAATACAACACACTTCACACATATCAACATGCTAAAAAAACTTGAAGAACTTTCATATCAATAGATGAGATCTATACACGATGAGAAATTCCATAAGAAATATCAATAGATGAGATCTATATCATGTTGGATTCAGTGGCCAACATGGAAATTATCAAAGCCAAGGCGGTTACTCTGATGGTGGATTTGTCATGAGGGTCCCTGGTTTTTTGTGTTGACCCTATTTTTTCTACTTTTGTAGAAGCTTTTTGTTTTTGCTCTGACCTTTTCCTGGCCTGCTTTTTCTTTTCTATTTTGCTTCATTTTAACTGTGCTTCATGATACTTCTTTCATGTTTTTGGTTTCAGGAACCCTGGAAAACTTGTTTTACTTAATAAAAAACAAACAAGATCTATACACTACAATTCAAATGCGTCAACCAAAGCACAATGAACAACTCCAAGATAGGACCGATCCAACACTAACGTTCCACCATGTGTTACAAATAAACATGGACCAACACTGAAATTGATAAAGATAAACATTTGGAGCACATCCTTCAGTGAACACATCTAGTGATACATCATTACTAATACACCAAAATAGCCAAATGATAAATGAACCACATCTAAATAGCGGATATGTTGACGTCACTAAAAACCATTAATGAAAAACATAAGAATATTATCAAACTCACATTCTAACAATCTCCCCCTTTGTGATTGATGAAAATATTCATAAATAACAAAGAAAATAAATCACAGTCAAAAGATTTCATCATCAAAGTTCTTTTTCACTCTATTCTTTTCCCCCTTTGAAAACAATGACAAAGGGAAAATATTCCCCTTATTGAATCACTATAGTCGGCATGAGAGGAAACCACTAAGCATTAATCCAAAAAATATAAAGCATGCAATTCATTGGACCAATGCACACACTAGTGCATTTATCGAAGAATAGGAATGGGTAGAACACATAGCTTTTCTCTAAGTTTCTCAAAAGTATCCTTGTACAAATGTTTTGAAAATATATCTTCTACTTGATCCTTTGTAGGCACACTTAAGCTTGAATTCCTTTTCCAACGTCTTATCTCCCAATAAATTATACCTGATAGATATATGTTTCATTCTAGAATGTTGCGATGGATTCTTTGAAATATTTATATCACTAGTATTATCACACATGATTGAAATTGGATGATCAAAATTTATACCTATACCATTGAAAATATATTTCATACTCGATACCTAAGTACAAAATGAGGACAATGGAATGTATTATGATTCAACAGTTGATGGTGTTACAAAATTCCTCTTCTTGCTTGACCAAGAAACTAATTGGAAGCATGGAAAGTAAGCTTCACCACTAGTACTTCTCTATTTATCTAGAAAACTAGCCCAATATGCATAAAAATAAGTTGTTAGCATAAAATAGGAACATTTTGGAGACCATAATAAAAACTCTTATGTTCCCTTCTAGTATCTAAAAATCCTCTTTACTGCCAGAAAATGTCATTCTTTTGGTTCTTGTTGAAATTTGGTTGCCAAACATACTCCATACAAGTAAGTGCACCAAGATGTTGAAAAAAAGGTGAGATATAAGTGGCCACATTTTGTCTAAAATCAAGTAAACTTGAACTTTGAAGAGAAATTCAAGATTCATGCACTCAAAATTAGTATATTTACAAAGAATAAGAATTGTATTTCTCCAAATCTAGTTTCTAAAATACTAATTTCTTTAATAAAACAGGTAAGATTAAGAAGGTCAAACTACTTGTGCACACAAAAAATGTTCCCAATTTTTTAAGAAAATCATAACATAGTGTCTGGTGTGTGCTTCACAAAAGATATAGTTAGATTTAGTAATTTTTTAAACCATTTGGAAGAATAATAGTTAAGAGTAAGAGAAATAAGCTGTGTAATTTCTTGTTGAGTATTTTTTAATGATTTTTTGAAGTAGGGGCATCTTGAAAATTAGGTGTCTGTTCATTCTGTAGGCATAACTTGCATCAAAATAATAAAAAATGGTTTTCTTTTAAAGTGTGTATAATCAAGTCTAGAAAAATAATATCTATTTTTTTAAAAAAATTTGGTCAAGTAGATCAAAAGTTATTAAGAAAATGGTAGACATATGTTTATGAAAACTATGAAGTGTTGGATGATATCAGTTTTTGGTACTAATCATCTTGTTGATACTCATGTTTTGTCACTGATGTCAACATATATTTCTGTGAAAGAAGACAAACTAGTTACCTAACTAGAAGGTGTGTACGAACACTATACGGATGAACTAGAATGAGCAAAGTTGGATTTAAGTAGAAGCCTGAGTTTTAACCTTACATCTAAGGCCGCTTGACTTTATGTTTCATATCATGGATGTTACAGCTATTTTAGTAAAGACTATTTTTCTGGACTGTGACTGTGATTCTGGACAGAGAAGGTCTCTGTGTTTCGGGCATATCTTGCTGAGGAAGATGTTTCAGAACTTGCGAGCTTACTGATGGAGAGCTGACATATGATGGAAAAATGGGTTGAGTTTGATTTCTATTTGGGTAATAATGACGTTAGCTGTGGCGTGTGTTCTGGAGAAGACTTATTTCTTGGCCGACTTTAGACTTGTAATGTGTGGAAATTAATTATGAGCATGGATTGATGATCTAGAAGTATTTGTAATGAATTTTAAATTTTGTATACTTTTTATAGGTACCGTGTGTATCTTAGCAAGGGATTATGTAATTATTTGTATGATGGGAAGCCTTAATTGGCCGACCTAGTTAATTGTGTATTAGGAAAGCTTAACTGGCTGACTTAATGGGTTATTGTAAGAGGGTATATATGAGTGATCTTTTCATTTGTGAAAAGTGTAATATAATGTAATAAAAAT
>MU226028.1:5337480-5354932 GCA_018584345.1 Thuja plicata
AGTCCTTTGCATGGCCACTTCTATACTCCATCCCACCAAGATCCCTAAGCTCATAAACACCCCTTGGGTGCATCCCATAAACAACCTCAAAAGGGCTATTTCCTGTCATCCTATTCTTACTGTCATTGTAAGCATATTCTGCTTGGGGAATGACCACATCACAAGTATTCCCATACTCCTTAGTTAGGAAGCTCATTAGGTTACCTAACACCCTATTTACCACATCAGTTTGGCCATCAGTTTGAGGGTGGTAAGCTGAACCAAAAGATAGATTAGTTCCCAATATTGACCACAAATTCCTCCAATAATGACTCATAAATTTCACATCCCTATCAGAAACTATACTCAAAGGAAGACCATGAATCCTCACAATCTCCTTAAAAAACAAATAAGCAATGTGACTAGCATCATTATTAGTTTTACATGGGATGAAAGCCCCATTTTGCTAAATCTATCAACAACTACATAAATGCTATCATACCCCTGTTTAGTATTGGGTAAGCCTACAATAAAATTCATAGTCACACAGTCCCATGGCCTATTAGGGAGTGGTAGAAGCTGATAAAACCCTGCATTACTCATTCCTCCTTTTTCCTTCATGCAAACAACACACTGGTCTACATACTTGGTGACATCTTTCACCAACTTTGGCCAATAGTAGAACCTTTGGACTAGTTCCATGGTTTTTTCCTTACCAAAATGACCACTTAGAGAACCATTATGTTTCTCTTGTATGAGGTTCATCCTCATTGACCCTTTAGGTACACACAAGTGATTGCCCTTCATGAACAACAATCCATTTTGTAAAGTAAAATCAGAGAACTTGCTATGAAAATGACTTTCAAAATCAACAAATACCTTATAGGCCTCACCAAAATCCTCATCTACCTTATAGAGATCTCTAAAAATGTCAATCCCAATGCTATTCAATTGGAATTCTTGTACTATCAACAATCTCCTACTAAAGGCATCTGCCACCTTATTAAGTTGACCCTTCTTGTGCTTTATAGTGAAAGTGAATGCTTGCAAGTAGCTCATCCACTTCAAATGCCTATTTCTTAGCTTCTCTTTTGTATTAATGTAACTAAGAGCCTGACTGTCAGTAAATACCACAAATTCCTTAGGAAATAGATAATGCCTCCAATTTCTCAAAGATTGAACTAGACCATATAGTTCCAAATCATAAGAAGAGTATTTCTTCTTAGCCTCATTTAGTTTCTCACTAAAGAAGGAAATTGGTCTGCCCTCTTGACACAATACACCCCTACTATCATTCCACTAGCATCACATTCAATGGTAAACAACTTCTCAAAGCTTGGCAATCGTAGGACTAGTTGAGGAGCCACTTGTTTCTTAAAAAACTCAAAGACATTCCCTGCTTCTACTATCCATCTGAACTTGGTTTTGACCCCACCCTTTATTATATCCATCAATGGTGCACATATCCCAATAAAATTTCTAATAAAATTCCTATAAAATTGGGCAAGGCTATGAAAACTCCTTACTGTAGTGGCTGTGGTAGGTGGAGGCCAGTTTAGGATGGCAACAACTTTGTCTTTGTCCATCTTCAAAGACCCTTTGGACACTACAAAGCCCAAGTAGAGTAGTTATTGTTTGAATAACTCACACTTCTCAAGGTTAATAGCCAATTTCTCCCCATGAAACCTTTTTAATACGGCCTCTACATGTCTGATATGCTCCTCTCTTTTCTTACTAAATATGAGTATATCATCAAGATATACCACCACAAACTTCCCTGTGAAGTCTTTGAGCACCTCATTCATGAGCTTCATGAATATTCTTAGAGAATTAGAGATGCAAAATGGCATAACAAGCCATTCATATAATCCATCAGTGGTCTTGAATGCCTTTTTCCATTCCTCATCCTCCTTCACCCTGATTTGGTGATAACCACTCTTCAAATCAAACTTTGTAAAGTACATTGCCCCTCCTAGGAAATACATAAGATCCTCTATCCTAGGTATAGGGAATCTATACCTTATTGTGATTTTTTTTATTGCTCTTTAAACTATGCAAAGCCTCCATTTTCCTCCCTTCTTGGATACCAAAACAACCAAAACTACACAAGGGCTAATACTCTTCTTGATCAAGCCTTGATCCAAGAGTTCTTGTACCTGCCTAGCTACTTCCAAGTTCTAATCTAGAGTAAGCTTTGATGCTTCTTTATTAGGAATAGATTCCCCTAGCATAAATTCTATTTGATGACTGATAACCCTCTTAGGTGGTAGGGTTGCAGGAGTACCATCACTCACAATGTCCTTATACTTCTCTAGCAATTCTTGAACCTCTATTGGTAATGGCTCCTACACTAATTTTTCCTCCTCCTTAGGTCTTAACACAATGGCATAACCTTCCCCCTCATCATCCTTGATGTCATTTACAAACTCCTTACCACTGCATAACATGATATTAGGAGTTCTAGTTTTTGGCTCTTCATCCTCTAGCAAGGATTGAATTTTGAAAGTCTTCCCTCCTTTCTTGAAGGTGATGGAATTCTCCATCCCATCATATAATTCCCCATTATCTAATTTCCAAGGCCTCCCAAGTAGTAAATGGAAAGTATCCATTGGTAGGATGTCACAAATCATTCTATCCTTGCACCCTTCTATTGAGAACTCTACACATGTTTTATCATTAACCAACACACTTTGGCCTTTGTTGAGCCATGTCACCTTATATGGATTCACATGGGATATCTTGGCTATCTTAAGTTTCACCACTGCCTCTTCCGAAACAATATTTTCAGTTGAACCAGAGTCCACTATTACTTTGCAGACTTTGCCTAAGATTTTACATCTTATTCTAAACAGAGCTCTCCTATGCTTGGGCTCATCTTTGATTGGCTGCCTTATCAACACTCTCCTGAACATCAAATTCTCACCCATCTCTAAATCTATAAGGTCTATTTCAAGGGTTTTGACACTTGAAGTATCTTCATGTGTATATGCTATCCTCTTATCACTATTTACTGCAGAAGGTTTGTCTGGACATCTATAGGCTGGATGTCCTAATTTTCCACAATAATAACATTTCATGGTTGAAAAATAAGAAGTAATCCTATGTCCTCTTCCTCTGTTAGGACCACCATGATTACCTGTGCCTTTGTTATAGCCTCCTCTTGAACTTCTTTCAGTCTACTGCTCTATCAATTTATTCTCTCCTTGTGACCTTATTTCACTAGCCCTGACTTGGTAGCCTCCTCTTTGACCCCTTTGGTCTCTTCCTCTGCCTCTATTATTATTTTTAATCTTGAATCGAGAATTCCATTTCTTCTTATCCTTTTCTTCCACACTTATAGCCAATTGATGACACTTTTGAATTGTAGTAGGTGTCTATAGGCTAATCTCCTCTTGGATGTTTCACTTCAATCCACCCAAGTATCTAGCCACTTTGATTGACACTTCTTCCTACAATTTAGAACTTAGACACAATCTCTAGAATTCCTCAGTATATGAGGCCACATCTAGTTCTTTCTATTTCAAGTTTTGCCTCTTCCTATGAAGCTGGATCTCATAATCCTCCAAAAGATAGTTCTCCTTCAATTTAGTTACCATGACATTATAATTTTCTATTGGTTGCTTTCCCATGCTTACCCTCTCATCTTGAAGGTATTTCCACCAAGTCAAGGCTGACCCCCTTAGTCTAGACTTGGCCACTTTGATCTTTTGGGCAACAGATATACCCTCACACTCAAAGTGATTCTTCATTGCTTCAATCCAATCCATGACTATCTCAATCTCCATATTTACTCCAAACAAGGGTATTCCTTTCAAAGCCTTGCCACTCAATGATTTTATTGATTTTAAGAAAGGTCCCTCATTCAAAACTGGGTCTAATTCGGGGATGAAGTCTTCCTCTTCAATCTTTTTCTTACCCCTACTACTGGTTTCAGCTTCAAAGTCTTTCTTCCTACCAGCATCTTCTAGTTCTTCCATCTTTAACCTCATTGCTTCCAAGGTACTCTCAAGGAGTCTTATTTTCTTCTTTTTCTCTTGCATGTCCTTGGCTAGTTCTGCATTTTTCACCATCTTTGTAGAACCACTAGATTCCACTTCTGACATATACCAATCTTCCCAAGTTTCTCAACTTTCTCTAATACCACTCTGATGTAGCACTAGTCTTGCTTCTCCCTAGCTTCCTCTAGGGTCTCCTAGGCCACTCTCCTGACCTACTAGGGTTATTTCAAGATCCCTAGGATCCTTAGGATCTTCTCACAAGAACCTAACACTTTCAACTAGTAAAATCCAACAAAGTAGAATCCAACCTCTTCATGCTCTCTCCTAGACCCAAATTGGTCTTTCTTGCTCCATCTACACAATCTGATCCAAATGGATCCCAAACAGTCCCATATGGAAAGTTAGTCTCCAAGATTGTTAAGTGAACCAATTTCAATGTCCACAACTTTCTTTGGAAGTGAAACCCTAAATGAGTTCCAAGTTCCAAGTCAATCTCACCCAAAACATGGCTACTAGCTTTAGGCCTAATTAGGCTCCTTTTCTACAATAACTCTTAAAACCTTCAAAAAAGTATGATAAAAAACACTATATCTTGGTACCCTTTATTAGGAACCTAAGGATTTTCTATGTCTTGGATCTCAGAGGTGTCCATACAGTACCTCCTACATTCATGCCTAAAATCTAGGGTTTTATGTCTTTCCCACTGTCTGCTCAAGAAATGAATTTCATTGGCTAGAAAATTAGCTTACCCAAACTCATCCTCCAATTTAGGGTTCCTTTAGTGACTCTACTACCTCCCCACATTCACTGATTGAATCTATGAATGTGTTCAATCCTTCTAGCAAGCTCTGCAATCACTGGTGATCCCTAGCCATGCCACTCTGGCTCGCCTAGGGCATCACCTTAAAAATGGCTTCCATAAATTCTTGGGCCCCTCCTTCACTATACACAATGTACATGAATTCACCTTCCATAATCCAAGATCCTATGCAAGTGCCATGGTAAAAAATGGATCTATGACCCCATTTGTTCACCGTGCCCAATTTAGGACAGCAACACTCCAGAAACCAAAAGAATTTAAACAAGAAACTAAAAAAATTGAATTAAACAAACTAACACCACAAGAAATCTTCTATAAACCTACATTAGTCAAATCAATTCTTACAAAAGTTACTTCAATCCATTAAACAGTCTGATCTTTACAAAACACCAAAATTGTAATTGTATATTCAATTCACAGTCCATACACAATATGAATTCAAAATTCCAACCATTACATATGCTCAAGGATGGTCTTAAATAGTTTACCATGGCACTAGAAAACCAATTTCAGACAGTTAGGGAACTAAATTCCTTGAAGTTGCATTCTTGTCATAAATGTTATCAATGTTGTCTATGACAACATTGACAACTTTTGCAACTTTTGGATATGCTGTCCAAACTTGGTCTAAACTTGTCCAAACTTGTCCAAAAAACTAATTAGGGTGAAATAACATGAAATAGGACCTCTATCCCTTTGTTTGAATCATTTGGAAATCAAATACTGAAAACCCCCTATTGGACCGAAATAGACACAAAGGTCTCAAATGACCTAACAAGACATCCTCCTACTTAGCACTCTATATACTAGGACTCTCAATCCTTTTATCCACCTAGTGGTCTGGCTAGAACCGCTACAAGCCAAAACATAGAAGAAGCCCTAGGTTACATTATATCAACTAGCCCACCTAGGTGCTCCTGCACCAATTAGGATTACAACTTTTACCTAGATCTCCTAGTCTATGTATTTTAAATCAGTTAGACTGATTAAAGCACTTACAATCATGTTTCTTGTCCCTAAACAATATGGTTTAAAAAAAAAATCAAGATTCTATAAATAGAACATGACTTTTTTATCTAACATGGAAGTCGGATCCACTTTTTGCGGGCTATAATTGACTCTCAGTTTCTATCGGTTGGTTATTCTCTGGAATCAGTTGACTGTCTTTTGGTTTTGTTTTGTCAGTTTTCTCTTTACCTGTCTCTCGGTTTGCACTGTATCCTGCACATCGGGTACCTCTATTGGGTTCCTCTTTATCCTCATGTCTTTGCATTTTCGGTGTACACACAAATTTGTGTCTTTAGTTCTCTTTATACTTATTCATTTTCAGTGATCCCTTTATATCTCATTTTCAGTTTGCTCTTAATCCTATCTTTTGGTGTATGCTTACCAAAAGTGTTTTTTTCATACTAATGGAAAATTAATGTGATCAGTCTCCCCTTTGACATTAGTATCAAAAACTAATATGTAAAAAATACTAACAAAATGTTAATTATATACAACATATATAATCCTTCGTGATTTCATGACTCCCCCTATGTATATTTTGTTATATCTCCTTTTTTGGTAGTACTGTATAGTTTCCTATCTATACATATCATATATTTCCCTCTGTATAATACATATCATTTTCCCCATATGAATATATCATATACATATCATTTTCCCCCTTTTTTGATATTAAGGGTAAAGGTCAATACCTTATAGTTTATCAAAAAGGTGGGAGTGTGAAGATTTCATGTCTTCCATCATTTTCTCCCATTGTTCCTTTAACTTCTCTAGAGCCATGTGGTTGACTGTGATCTTGGAATGCATATCACAGATGTTGTCTGCTATAGACATCTCAGGAGTTGCTATCAGTTGCCTTGCTGAACTGATGTGATGTTGAAGTAGTGTAAGGTTTGGTAGAAGTTGAGCTTGGAGCTCGGTGACATCTTCCCTGAAGTATGTCTTTGAGCTTCCCATAGTTCCTACCTTAACCTCTTTATTTCAATTGTCTTCTCATAATGCAACTTAATTGCATTGTCTCCATTGGTGGTTAAGCTTTGAGCACTGTTAGCTAGATCGGTATCTAACTTTTCTATGTTGTCACTATTCTCTTTAGTGAACTTTTCCAATGTTCTCAATTGTTGAATCAAGGAAATAGCTTCAGTTATAATTGGATCTAATTCAGTAATGAATTATGAAAGCTTTACCTTGTTGACTGCCACTTCTTGGCTGACGTTCTCAATTAGTTTATGCTGGTACTTCAGCTCTGCTATCTCTTCTATTTCCTTCTCTCCATCAATATTATGTGTTGTAATTGCTTCGGTGAGAATGGCTAATTGATCAAGGATTGGCTTATTTTGAACAATGTCAATATAGGGAATGATCTCGTGTAAGATTTTCCTATTTGTTTTTAGTACCATTGAATCTTGGTGTTGTTTCCTCAGCTTCTCCTGTAATGCCTTGCTTTGCCATATTTCACCATATTCTTTTAATTCTTCATAATCAAGTGTAGCTAGGTCACATTTTGGTATCTCAATGATTTCATCCAAAGTGACTTCCAAATTATTCTTCTTTGATTTCTTCTTCTTCTTTTGTGTAGCACTAGAATGTAATACCATTGCTAGATTCCTGGCTTTGTCTGTTGTACTTGATGAAGTTACTTGTTGTGCTTCTTTTTTCTGATTTGAATCAGTTTCAACTTGTCTTGTGTCTGTAGACGTCTCCACATTAACCTTCACATTGTGAGTAGAAACATTTTTGGTTTCCTTAGGAGTGCCATCTTTAGGTTTATCTCCTTCATCATTGTCCTTAGCTTCATCTTTCTTTGTTTCTGCATCCTTCTCTATTGTGTCTACATTTTCTTGTTTTGAATATCCTCTTGTAACCTTATTAGTGTCGATTATTGTGTGAGTGTCTCTGATGTATTTTTTATCATCGGTGTTGTCATTCTTTCCTTCTTCCCCTACATCCTCAGGAGTATCTTTTTCAGGTGGCTTGTCTGTTTCTTGCAGAATATTGATAGCCTATATCAATATTGGCATATTTCCTGGTATGTTCACCTGTGCATTATCAATTTCAGTGACCTTCTCATGAGTTGTGTCCTTTGTAACCTTGACATCTTCATCTTTATTTACTTCTTCTGCTAGATCATCGCTAATGTCAATGATAGTGTTATCCACAATGTTATTCTTTATGGTGTCAGGCCATGACTCATCTGCAACATCTATATTTTTTTTGTCAGTTGTGTCTTCTTCTTCCTTATCTAACTCAACTGATGTATCATCTTCTGCATCTTGAGTTGCCTTATCAACATCTTTCTGTTGTAGGTCTTTGTCAGGGCTATCTTCCTCAATAGGTCTATTTATAATTTTATAACATTTCTTGTGGCTCTCTTGTTCAAGCTCTATAAGCCTCCCTTCAAGAAATTTGTACGCTCTCAACTTGGATGAGAACTCTTTTGTGAGTTTATCCATCATCTCATCAATTTATTCCTTCTTGGATTCAGAAGGCATGAGACTAACAAGTACTCTTTCTCTTATTTCATTCTCATTTTTCAAAGAAAATGTCCATCTAGAGTATAGTATGTCTATGATTTCTCTTTGTACAGTGTTGCCTTCAAATAGAAACGGTACATATTTGAACTTGTACATTTTTTCTATGATGACATCTTCAATTTTGGATCTAATTTCAACCATCTTTGAATCTTAGAATCTATAATAGATCCTAAATTTGCAATAGATTTGCATATGTTATTAATTCTTTCTGGAGCTTTAACCTTGACATTTTCTTCCTCTACAGTTTCATCTTTCTCGCTATCTTCAATGTCTTCTCGGGTTTTGATAAGCTTCCTTATTCTTTTGTTTGCCTCTCTTTTGGTGTGGCCGTTTTTCTCTTGTATGTTCTTACTCTTCCTTCAAAGGTGAAACAGTTGAATCCTTAGATGTTTGGCTTCTTTTTATAGAAGAAACTATGGTCCTTGGCTTCTTGGTTGGTGGAAGAGGTGGTGAATTTGACTTTGTGGCCTCGTAGTCCTTCTTTTCTTCAGCTTCATGGATAGGTAGTTGTCCTTCATTTTAGTCCTCCCATTCAACTTCCTCTTCCTGCTCGGTTTCTTCCTCTATTGTTGATAGTATCTTCTTAAGGTCCTTTGTCATTTTGTCCTTTTTCCTTATCATTTTCTTAACACCTAGGCCAGATATGATTCTTGTTTTGGCCTCCTCATATAGGGTTTTTCTTATCTAGTGGTTCATTTAACAAGGCATAAATTGCTTTAGATGCATGATCAATGTTTATTTCATATTCTAATGGTTGAAGCCATGTTGTCCTCGGTACAACAGGCTTGCTATAAGTATGATCTGTATCAACCATGAAACATATTTCATCTTTAAATTTTGCAATGAGTTGCTCAGGGACCTTACCCTCTTCTGCGTTGGGTCTTTGAATACATTAAAGTATTCATCCATGACTATCTCAAAATTATTTCCTAGTGAGGCTATGTGTTCACTGATTTACATGGTGACCGGTTTTGTGCTATCCCATTTGACATTTCCTACCGATGGGAATGTTTCCTGAAAGTAGAAGAAAATGGACATTATGAGTGAGCCAGACTTACATGTCTTTTTCTTTGCATTCCTAATAGTCTTTAGAATCTCTTCTAGTTGGTTTAGTAGAAGTTTGGATAAGTCCAACTATGTTCCCTTCTTCACAATATTATACGCTATGTCTATTTTAAGCTGGCTTGAAAGAATTTTTAGCCTAGAACGCATGCACAAAATTTCATCTCATCATTGGTAATGGTGGAAACCTTCAATCCTCTATTGTCTCATTTGGCTCCTTTTATCTTTTCAGTATCAACCTTGGGTGGGTGGTTTTGTGATTTCACTTCTTGGTTATAGTGTAACTGGTGACAGCATGGATAACATCTCAAGTTATCATCTTCGATTCATCTAGCCAGAGTTTATGATTGTACATCCAGCTAAGTACTAACCAAATCCACTTGGTTTTGAAGACCTTTGGGAACATTAGGGCATTGGTGAGACCTTTCACTTGTATGTGTTTGTGTTCATCTTTAAATGACCCATCTTTGTTACATAGCTTCTTATAAGCTTATTCAACCTCTGAATCACCTATTTCTGCAATCTTGTAGTGTATGAATGCTCAAGCATCCTCAATGAGTAAAACCCTAGCTAGTATTCCTGAGAATGATCCAGCATGGTTGGGTTGTGAGGAACCCTCATGGTAAATCTTGTAATGTGGTTCCTCACATTCCTAATTCTTGATGAGCTTGAACTCATCCTTCTTGTTGTTCTTTGATTTTAGAGTTCTTGAAGTCGTGGCCATTTTTTTATATTTTAGGGATTTATGTGAAATGTGAGAAATGGAGTTGTCGCTTGTCATATAATTTAATATATACACCTATAATGATTTCGGATTTGTGTGGAGTGTTTGTGGTTGAGTTGTGGTTTCTATTTGATCCTGTTGCTTTTTTGCTCAGAAATCACTCTTCATCACTCTACTCTGGTCGTGGTGAACAATGAGACCGTCCAGTCACCTTTTTATAGTTGTTTGACCTAAAACATGTGTCATTAATGCTTACCAACTCCTCGGTGTGCAAAGACAAAGTTCGTTGGTTAAGGCTTCAACTTCCCTTCGGTGACAACATGATGTTTCAGGGTGGTTATTCATCTCTTCGCTTTTAGCGATGGGTTTTGGTGTAGCAAGAGACTTGTTCACTTTGCTCGGTTACCGACGAGGCTCAGTTTACACTAGAAAATTTTCTTTTAACCGATGCTTCTTGGTGAATGTAGGCAGTCTCAGTTTTGAGTGTGTACCAACAAATTTTGGTATTTATACCTGTAGCATAGTTATCACAAATTTTAACAAATAGCATCATGATGCATCTTTACTTATGTTGATTTGGATTTTAATCAACATATTATGGATCTGATGTAAAATAATACATACTGTAATGAAGTTTCATACTTACTTGTTCTACTTAGGTGGGGGTGGTAATGTCACCAGATCCATTGGATGGGGTGTCAGAATTTGCATTGCTCGGTCCAGCTTCATCATTGTTTGAAACTTTCCTCCACATTTTGTCTCTTGCTCTTCAAATGTCTTCAATGGTATTTCCATTGGGATATGTGCTGGTCTTTTTCATTTGGTCTCTGCAGTCTTTCTTGAGATGACCAACTTTATGACAGTGTAAGCATGCCATTTCAGGGTTAGTCTAGCCTCTAGACTTTCTAGTCCACTGTTTGATACAATTTGTAGCAATGTGACCAAATCTTCAACATGTATAATTTTTCCAAGTGTTTTAATCCTATACAGACTACTTACCAACTTTTTTTGGTTGATAGGGAGTTTCTCAACCTTTTGGCTTCCATGCTTGCCTTTTCTTTTTTCAGCATTCAAGAATTGTACATGCCCATTCATTTTGCATGTAGGACAGTATTTGTCCATGTAGGTTTCCTTCTTTGGTTGTTTCATCTCAGACTTAAATTCATAAAATTTATGTCCTTTCTTGTTACATTTATAATATAATCCTATGAATGAAGATGTGGATTTAGGAATAGCTTTCATTTTGCCTCTGCATACATTTGATGTGTGGCCTTAATTTCCACAGTGATTGCATGTAATCTATCCTGGTCTTGGATTTTCATAGACATTCTTTGGATCACTTTGATTTGATGATTATCCATTCTCTGTAAAACCTAGACCAATATTGTTGTGGACTCTTCGTTGTCCTTCAAGAAAATCATTCATTCTTTTATTACTTTCTTCAGCTTTCCTGATAGTTTCATTATGTTGCTGCTGAATTATTATTTCATGTTTCAACTTTTCATTCTGATCCCTTAGCTCACCGATAGATTTTATTCTTTCAATGAGTTCAACATTTATTTTGTTTGCCTCTTGACTCATAAGAATAATCTAATTTTTAATCTCATGGTGATTCTTTGTAGGTCTTTGTATTTCAAACTCTTTCTCTTGTATCTTTTCTATAATCTTTCTTCTATCATCAATATCTACTGTTCTTTCTTTCTCATCTTGTCTAGCATTGTTCATGACATTAATCATTCTTACCATCTATGTCTCTTGACAAATTTGTAGAGATTTAACTTGTCAAGCCAAATGTAGATTGATTTAAGTTAGGCTTGTTATGATTTCTTCTGATGTATCTGATACTTTACTTGTAGTTTATCCTGAAGACTCAAAGAAATCTGGTACCTCTTCCTCGTGATAATTTTTTCTCATTAGAGGGAGATGCCATACTATTTCTTTCATCTAATAGGTATCTCATATTGATTCTAGCTTCTTTATACGAATAGTTGGAATTAATGGGAAGTGTGTACTAAGAGGGGAGGGGTGAATCAATACCTCTAAAAATTTTGTATCCTTTTATCAATTAACCTTTGTGTAATCAATTGTACATCCAATCAATTTGATCTATACTATCCTTATGTGATTTATATCAATTCATAAACTTAACATACATGTGAACATTCATAAAAACATTCATGAAATTAATTGACACATAACACAAGATATGATATCGCAGAAACCTCTTGTTAGAAAGTAAAAACTACACTGGGGATGACACCCACAAAATCTTCACTATCTACATTTTTGAAGGGGCTTATTAAGGCTTACAATTTGATCACTTATGATAATCTATCTAGTTAAGAGTATCTATGGAGACCTGTTAAATTATACTTTGTTAAGAGCTTTAGCAACATTGTTGAGTGTGCACTCGGTTAAGAGATTTTTAGTTGGACTGTTAAATCCACCTTCCTTGAAAGGATTTTTACACTTTGCTCCACTTGTTAGAATGATAGAAAATTGCAATTTGACCTGGTAAATTCATTCTCCTATTGCTGATACAAATTCATTTAAGTTGACATGAATAATATTATCACGTAGTGTGATTAAATAATACCTCTGATTCTTGGTAGCCTTTATTCTTAGTTCTAATAACCAAATTCACCTTTTGTTGTTCTAGTTCTTGAAACTTTCAATTTGATCCATAGATGTGCTTGTAGGATTAATTCATCCTCTCCTCTATATTGACATCCTTTTGTAATGAATGATTTCATCATCTATTTATAAGAAGGATTGACATCATAACGTTTCAAGAAAAACAATGTTAACTCTAAGATCAGGTTTACAACTTTTACCTAGATCTCCTAGTATATGTGTTTTAAATCAGCTAGAATAATTAAAGGACTTACAATAAAGTTTCTTGTCCCTAAATAAAATGGTTTTAAAAATAAATCAATATTCTATACATAGAACATGACTTCTTTATCTGACGTGGAAGTTAGATCCACTTTTTGCAGGCTGTAACTGACTCTCAGTTTTTGTCGGTCGGTTATGCTCTGGAATCAGTTGATTTTCTTTTAGTTTAGTTCTCTTGGTTTTCTCTTTAATTGTCTCTCCATCTGCACTGTATCCTTCATGTCAAGTACCTCTTTCAAGTTCCTCTTTATCCTTATGCCTTTGCATTTTTGGTTTACACACAAATTTGTATCGTCGGTTCTCTTTGTACTTAGTCATTTTTGATGATCTCTTTATATTTGATTTTTAGTTTTCTCTTAATCCCATCTTTCGGTGTATGCTTACCAAAAGTGTTGTTTTCATACTAATGAAAAATTAATGACATCAAATATTTATTTTTATTAGAACATGTATCTAATAATACCAAAATAATAATATTGTTTACTTGATTTGATCTTGGAATATGGCATATCCTTGAAAAAATACTGCATTGAACATACAAGATAGCATTATTGTTTAACTTTCATTATGGAACATGTAGTGTATCTAAACATTCATCCCACAACATTAGACAATAACACTATTTTACTTTTTCATCCCTAAATATGGCACTGTCATTTTATGACTATGTATAAAAACAACATTATTTGATTTCCATTCTTGATCAATAACAATGTCACTGATTTTTGTCTTTAAGAATACATTGTTTTGCTCTATTATTGTGGATGTATGCATATCTTTAAAAAAATATATCACTATTAAATATGCATACACTCTTCAATTTGATTGCAAAAATGAATGTCACTATGTTTTTTTCTTCTCGCATTCAAAGATACCAGTATACAAAACAACATTAAGATGAAGTACTTGTCTGATGCTAAGAGTTTATAGAACTATGTATATGCATTTCTCAATTTGATACAATGCAATTGGCTCTTTTGTGAATGCATACTACTTTGTAAAAAAATTAGTGTTCTTTGCATTTGATCCATCTTTGTGTAGTGTTATTTGATTCCTTATAGGCATATTTATTCCATCTCAAACAACATTACATTTAACCTTCACTTGTGCAGAATTGAACAATAGTGTTACCTCATTATTTGATTGCAATTCATCTCCTTCTTTGCATCATTCCATTTTGGACTCACACACTTTATAACACCAATTTTTTGCAATTTATCGTTCTTTTCACATCTCTTCATGGCATTAGATCATCTCATTTAAATTTGGAGCATCCATCTTTTATTGCATATGCATCTGAATTTAACATCACTCTACTCTACATATTTGATATTAATAGCATTCAAAACTTGTAACCTATATTTACCTTGTAGCAACTGTCATGAATTGCATCTTCTTTCCTTTTGCATCTTTCAATTCCTGAACTTGTGAACTCCTAGCTTTCTTCTATTTCATGTAATGCATTTTGTGAGGTTTGAGCACAGGCTCGTGAGACTCACTGCATTTTTCTTTGTCATCTGCAACTAGTGAATTCATCAATCATACTTATTTCTACATTTAAATACACTTCTGCTGATTTTTTTTGCACACACTATCAAATTAATATGTTAGGTTAGTGGACATAATCAACCAATCAATGTTTGTGTGTGATTTCCATGTCTAATCACATTCATGCATGAATTTTGGTTTATTGGTTGTGTTCACCATCTTAACATGTTGATGTTTTCTGCAAAAGGTTTCTCAGCTATAGGAACTAAGTCCCTTTAATTCAGATTTTATGGTTTTACAAGAAACAACTCTTGAATAATGTAGAATGATAACCATAGATAGTAAAAGGTTTCATAAAGTTATGTCCTTTAATACTATTATTTAGTTGATCTAGATGCATACTTTTCCATTGTATTGATGTTATTGGTACATTTGCAGTTTTGAAAGTTTGAGTGTTGCATGTGGTTTTGGTTTCCATGCATTGTTTAGATCCAATTTTGATCTACCACTTTTTGGTTTCCTGTTAGTAATAACTAAGAGGGGGGGTGATTCAGTGGCCTCTAAAATTTATCCAATTTAAAATTTACTCCACCAATTAATACTTCTCAAATTATTAAGTCCCAACAAGATGCACGCCTTTGAAATACTTGAAATAAATAACTGTCTATCGGTTTACCTTGTCTGTCCTTATTCTCTTTGATAACCAATAAGCAGTAAACTATATTTACCAAAACTCAATAAATATGTAGAGTGTACCAATCAATCAATAAATGCATATGTAGAATGTAAAATAATAAAGTAATAAACCATACACATATAACACAAAGATTTTAACATGGAAACCCTGTTAAGGGAAAAAAACCACTGGGATCGGTACCCCAAATTTTCATTCTTTTGAAGTGAGCCCTGTTAGGAGCCAACCTTGTTAAAGGTTACAAATACACTATTAAGTGAGACCTTGTTAGAGGATTTTCAATACATAGTTTGTCACTTAGTATCTAGCATCTATGCTACCATCCTTGAATCAGTCTCATGACTGTCAATAGGCTTTATGCAAATCTTACTACCATCCTTGAATCAGCCTCCTTCTTAGACTATCAATAGGCTTTAGGTAAGATCGGTGCTACTATCATGAGTCAACCTTCTTTTAATCTGTTAGGATATACCTCAGCTACAAAAGACTATTAAGTCCTTCTTTGTTAAGAGACTTAATGCTTCAATGGTTAAACTGAAACAAAATGACCTATTTCTAATGCAACTAAATTACAAATTTTCAGATCTATTTACTTACAATATCTTTCTGATCAATGTATGAATACAATTACTTTATACTTAACTCTTTCTGCTCTGTGATGTTGTACTTTTCTATCCTTCGGTGTCTGCAAAATTATTTAGCTCTCCCTCAGCTTGATTGATCAGGATAAGTTAATCCTTCATCAATTTCTCTTTAGCATCTTCTCTCAGTTCACTCCCCCGTGTATCTGATTGATTATTGACCACCACAGAGAATGAATTATGCTTGTCTCTTAAATAGACATAATATTCCTTAATTCCTGGTTCTTGATTCTTGGCATGAAAAACAATCCAGCCAAATTGATTTATGGCTTTAACTCCTGATTTATCTCATAGTTATCTTCTTTCCAACTGTGTAAATCATCTTTAAATCACTTACTTAACTATGCTCGAATAAAACAAATCAATCAACCAGTTAAGTCTATCTTTTAGCTCTGACAGCTAGATATTTTGTCATTTTTTGATCTCTCTATTCTGTCGGTAAATTCTATAGTTCGTTGCCAGTGACAACTGCCAATTCTATTGGTGTTGCTTCAGTTAGCTTCAGGATCTCCATCTGTTAGGCATCATTGCATCTTGTTCATCAGGCAACACTGTTTTTAGCTCGTCGGGCATCCTTTGATTCTGCTTCATTGGGCAATATTATCTTCTGCTCATCGGGTATCACTGTGACTTTTATCTCTATCTTTACCAATGGTGTGCACTCTGTCGGTGTATCCTGTTACTTAGTGAATACTTGAATTTTATGCATTGCTGAAAGCATAACCTCTATTCCATTGATTCTCTAAATTCTTTGGCATTATGTGTATGACCATACAGATGATATCAAGTTGACATCAATGACAATACAAACCATTAACTAATTTAATGTCTTGCATCATCTTCAACTTAGTATAGTAAATCATTTCATCAATTACATGTCATCAATCTCTCCCTTTGGTATTGATGGAAACATACTATATTATCATACTATAATATTCCTAATACAATATGAAATACAATTGTTGAGATTCATCAAATTACCAAATAGTTTGTTTTGATAACTAATAAAATGTCTGACCGCCGGTAAGCTCTGTGTAAGCTTAGATTTGATTCTTACAGCTTTGTTTTTTCTTCTTCTGATGTGTTGTGACCTCTATTGGTGTGAAATTTTATCTTTGACTATTCTAATTCTTTGATGTGTCTGACTTTTGTTTTCAACTTTTATATCAATTCTCTCCCTTTGGATATGATCTCTCCCTATTTGAAGTAATCTGATTCTGATGATAATATGGAAACATTCTCTCCCTTTGACAACAATGACAAAGAAATATTTTACAAAATATCTGACACTCTGTCAACCAATTTCTTCTTTCCATAATATATGCCTTGAATTTCCCTTATCCATTATCAATATAAAAATCTTCTCTAGTGCTTGGTTCTGATATATACCTTTCTGTATATAGATGTAGCGTTGAAGTTCTGCTTTTGCTTGCATCAATCGTGAATGATATTCTGATAATATATGGTTGATGCCGCGTTCCATCCTTTTACTGATTGTTAGACATGGGTTTTACCCCTAGTCTTTTCCTCAGGTACTCAAATGTATCCTTTGGCAGTGGCTTGGTGAAGATATCAGCCAATTGTTCTTTTGATTGCACATATTCAAGTA
>MU226028.1:5360410-5374621 GCA_018584345.1 Thuja plicata
TTTTTAGCTCATCGGGCATCCTTTGATTCTTCTTCGTCAGGCAATACTGTCCTCTGCTTGTTGAGTATCACTGTGACTTTTATCTCTGTCTTTACCAATGGTGTGCACTCTGCCAGTGTATTCTGTCACTTAGTGAATAATTGACTTTTATGCATTGCTGAAAGCATAACCTCTATTCCATTGATTCTTTGAAGTCTGTGGCATTATGTGTATGACCATACAGATGATATCAAGTTGACATCAATGACAATACAAACCATTAACTGATTTAATGTCTTGCATCATCTTCAAATTACGATAGTGAACCATTTAATTAGTTACATGTCATCAATTCCATGATGTAGGACAGGACCCTAGGACAAAAAATGTAGGGCCTGACTAGACCAAACTTGGACAAAGGACATAAAGACTTGGACAAAGTTTAGACAACCAACTCCCATATCACAAAGTCAACTTTTAGAAGGCAATGCATGGACCCCTAATCATGCTTCTATCATGCTTTATTTTTTGTAATTACCTCTAAGTTTCAATGTGAAAGATGTAATATGGAAGGAAAATTTTCTTATTACATTCAGTTTGAATGCATGATGTAATGATCAATCATGATTTTGAAAACTTGAATATGATCAATACTTAGAGTATAATGTAATGTGATAATATGAATGTAATGGCAATGTATTTCATCTTCATTAGCTGAATAGAAATGTTAAATAGGTGTACCTTCATGCAATTTTTTTTTGTTTATGATTTTCATACTGCATGTGTAAAATTAGGGTAACAATTCTGGAGACCTCTGCTAGATATCTGCCTGCTAGACATGAACTATAAACCTTATTCCTAGGCAAATAGAGTCAAAACTAGAACATACAAATGAAACCTATCTCAAATTAAAATGCAACCTAATTAGGACTCATGCAACCTAACTAGGACTCATGCAACCTAACTAGGACCTTGTGCCTTAAAGGTGCTTTATTGAAAATGAAACCTAAAGACTCCTAGTGATTGAAATCACTTATTGAAATAAAACTTTAAACTAAAAGTACTAACCCTCAAATAAAATATTGAGGAAGATCCCATTGACTTGGATAGAAAAGATATCTCCATCTATGGTGGATAGTTGAAAGGAATTGTTCTCATTACACTCAGTGATGACAAATGGTCTTGACCAAAAATTGTCAAATTTATGATGCTTCCATGGTCTACTTTTCAACACATCCCATTTAAGAAATAGGTCCCCCTCTTTAAACTCTCTAGGTGTAGCCTTCTTGTCAAAAGACTACTTATTTTGATTTTGTCTTTGCTCAATATTCCTTAAGACTGTGCTCCTTTTCTCTTCTAGCTGTACAAATTTAGCATATGTCAACTTATGAGGATCTTCTTCTTCAAAGAACATCATCTGATCAGCCAATTGTAGGGCTAGAAACTCAGTATAAATTGGTAAGGTTGCTTCCTTATAATAAACTAATACATAGGGTGAGCTGTAAGTGATCTTATTTATTTTAATTTTGTCCAACCTTGGGGCCGCCTTGAGTTTTGTATGCCAATCCCTCTTGTTCTCATGTAGAGTCCTTTCGATAATCCTTATTAGGAGCTTGTTAGTAGACTCAGCATGTCCAATACCCTGAGGGTAATGGTTCAATGATGTATTTAGATAAATCCCATTTTTAACAGCCCATTTGATTATTCTAGAACCAACAAAACCCAATGTATTATCTAAAATACTTGATTGAGATGCCCCAAACTTGGTTAAAATATCTTCATAGATGTTGAGAACAATAGATCCAGTTGATTCCTTCAATGTAATAGATTCAGTCCACCTTGTAAATTAGTCTGTAGTAGTTAAGATCCATTTGTGACCTGCACTAGAATTAGGGTTAATGGGGCCTATGAAGTCTACTCGCCACTTGATAAATTTTTGTTCAACAATGATAGGCCTCAGTAGCAATGCTGCCAGCCTTTGTTTTCCTGCAAAAAGAGCACATTTTTTACTTCTTCTTGCCCAAGAACGAGCATCCTTAAATAGATTAGGCCAATAATATCCTGACCTCAATATTTTCCAAGCTATAGTCTTAGGATTAAAGTGTCCTCCACATGATCCATCATGAAATTCAGATAAAAAAATTCTTTGATCAACAATATCAATACATTTCAGCAACATTCAAGAAAAGTCTTTTCTACAAAGCATACCATTTATCAAAGCATAAGGAACCAGTTGCAATCTAAAATACCTCCTTTTGGCTTTATCAAAATCAATTGGACATTGTCCGGTTTGCAGAAATCTTCTCATATAGCTAACCAATTTGTTGGTTGTTTATTAAGTATCAGATTATCTTGAAGTAAGACAACCTCATTATTGTTTTTAGCTTCTTCCTCCTTTTCTTCCATTTGAGCACACAAACCCTTGCCTTTAACTAGCTCGGTTACATGATTATGTACATCATATTCCATAAATTTTGTGATCCATCCTTATCTCTTTTCATTTACATCCTTATTCAATAGAAAATCTTTAATAATAATATGTGCAATCATTAGATGAACTTTATTTCTAGAAAAAAGATGTTTAAACTTCTTTAAATATTTGATAACAGAAAGTACATGTTTCTCAACAAAATTGTACCTTTGTTCATATTCATTCATTCCTTCTCTAAAAAATGCAAGTGGTTTCTCTAAATTTTCCTCATTCTACTACACCAGCATAGCTGAAATAGTATCATAGCTTCCATAAGCATATAAAATAAAATCTTTAGAAAAATTAGGATCTGCTAATGCAGGAGCTAATGATAAGGCTTGTTTAATATGCTCAAAACCTTATTTTCCCTCCTTATTCTAGCTGAAAGGTACCATTTTATTCAGCATTGCAGTTAAGGGCTTTAAGAAATTGGCAATGTCTAGAATAAAGAGTCTTACAAAGTTAATTCTGCCAATAAAACTTTGCAGCCCCTTTTTATGTTTTGGAAAAGTTAAATCTAGAATTGCATGGATTCTTTTAGGATCTATTATTGTACCTTCTTTTGATACTTGATACCCTAAAAGTTTACCTTCATGAACTGTAAAAACTAATTTTTAAGGATTGAGAGAGATTCTAAACCCTCTGCATCTTTGTAGTACTTTCCTTAAATGGCCTATATGTTGGTCTACAATTTTTCTATAAATAGTAACATCATACAAGTAAACCAAAACAAATTTGTACATCAAGTTTTTAAAATTCATCTCCATACCTTTTTGGAATGTAGCTCTTGCATTTGATAAACCAAATGGCATTCTTCTATATGTCATTTTTCCCCATTTAGTCGTAAAGGTCATTTTAAACTAATCTTCCTCCTTTAGTTATACTTGATTGTACCTAGAATAACCATCTAGAAGGGAAATGTTTCAAAATTAGAGACATATTATAATATTTGTTCTATGGATGGAAGAGGGTGTCTATCTTTCAGAGATGCCATATTAAGGTCTCTAAAATCCACACACAATCTAATCTCCACATTCCTCTTCCTCACATGGACTAGATTTGAAACCCAAGATGTATGTTTGATTCGGAAGATAATCCCAATATCCAACATCTTGTTCAACTCTTTAAGCATTAGGGGCTCTAATTTGGGGTTCATTGGCCTTTATCTTTGTGTGATTGGCCTATAATTGGACTCTAATTCAATGGTGTGTTGGGTTAATAGAGGGTCAAACCCTTTTAAATCAGTGTAATCCCAATCAAATACATCACTAAATTCTTTAAATAAAGTAAAAAGAAGTTCCCTATCTTGAAGAGAGTTAACTTTACCAACCTTTAAGAATTTATCTCTGAATATTTATAGCTCATCATAATGATCTTCCTTGATTAGCATGTTGGTTTTTTTCTTCTTAAATTGATCATTAGAGTTGAAGATTGAATCAAAACTGACTAGTCCTTTAGGCATTTTATTGGACTTTAATTGTATAATATGATCCTCGAATTGATGTTTCACTTTGTTGTCTTTTGGAACTGCAAAGCCATCTATTTCTGCCATAAAACTTAAGCTCTGCTCATTAGTATTGAAAACTTGCCAATTAATTTCATTATCCAGGATGGATGGCCTAACAATAATCTAAATATGGCATTGATCAGTATTTACACCTTTATTCTCAGAAGTTGTAACTTGAGCACCAATAGCAGTTAACCTATCAACATGCTGGATTTTATTTCTAGGTACAGAAATCAGATTGAAAGCATCAAAATCAGCTAGAATATCTGATATTCTAGATTTATACAACTTTAAAAGAACATTTTTAATAACATTTAGACCTCTCACCTAATTAACCACCAATTCACTATCTTCAAATTCCCTTAAACACTTAACATTTCTCTTTCTTGCCCACTCTAAGCCCTTAATTAGGCCTTCATATTCAGCCACATTGTTAGAACAAGGAAAAGATAATCTAAATTCAGTATAGTATTTGTCACCATCTGGTGACACAAGCATAACCCCTGCACTAGCTCCATCCTTATTTCTGGATCCATCAAAATATAAGTCCCAAAGATGATTAGGTTGTTCTGAATCAGCACCTTGGGCTTTTATCAAGTTGGGCATAACAGGATCTAATTCATAAATCATATAATTACAAAACCAAGCATCATAAATAACAATATCATGGCTGGTAAAAGCATTTCCAATTGCCCACTCATGCTAAAAAATATCAGGGATGCCTTCTATCTAAGTATCAAAGGTTGGATAATATTTAAGATCATTTGCATCTATGATCACACAACTAGCATTAATAGGGCTTGGAATATATGGCTCTATGTGATCTTTGGTCAACAATTCTGATTTTATGGTTACTTTTGCACCATATCTAATCCTAAACAGCATGTGTGACCAATCACATGAGAAATATCCACCTATCTTTGCAATAAAATCCCTAGATAAACATAGGAAAAAATAAGGAGGTAGATCTATAACATAGATATCTTGCTAAATAGAGAAATTTGGGCAAGCATGCAGGGTCAAACTTGCATTTTTAACAATACCTAAAGTGTGGACTGATGAACCATCTAATTGAATAACTCCTTTATCAACAGGTTCATACTCAAGATCAAGTAAATCTACAATCTTCTTGGGCATTACTGTGTTGGTTGCACCACTATCAACCATGCAGTTATGGACTAACTTATTACCAATTATCAAGGACACATAAAAAGGAGGTGGCTTAACATTTGTAACTTTCTTTCCATCCTTTTTTGTTGTTTCTTACACATCTAGAGCCCCTGCATTGACCAAAATAGTCCTTGAAGGATTTTTTAGGGCTTGCTGTGAACTTGCTATCTCTTTAGACAACTCTTCCTTAAGTAAATCTTCCTACTCTGGAATGGCTAAAGAATCCCACAAAGAAATAGTAACATTAATCTTCTTCATATTGTCAACATTATTATAAGGAAAAAAATATATACCTTTTGAGGAGATTTACCAATGATCTGATTAGCGTCCTTCTGATGCTACTCCTTGGTTGCAAGAGAGGAGTGGTCATTCAATATAGAAATAAGAGGGATGGGTGGTGATTGAGTTGTAGCAGCAATCTTAGCTCCTGATTGCTCTTTTTCTAGAGCTCCCTTTTTGGCTCTAGTGTTTGCTGATACAGGTGAATCATTACTCACCCCACAGAATTATTCCTCATGCCAATTGAGAAAAGTAGTGTCTGGAGCACCTAGATCCAATTTTTGTTGAGTCTCATCAATAGATGCATCTTGTTGTGAATAAATTACACTTTGAACTATTAGAGCCTGATTAAGCACTCCATTAGTGCACTTCGACTGATTGTGGGGCTGCCCACAAGGATAACACCACTCATATTCAGCAGTAAGGTTATTTTGATTAGGAAAATATCCCTAATAGCATTAAGAGGTGTAGGATTATAAGGCCTATAAGGCCTTTGTTTCTAATTCTTCCTATTGGTATTTCTATTTCCTTGTTACTACTACTTATTACTTTGGTAAATGGGCTGGTTAGGCTATTGTGATGAGGAACTAGAAAACTAATTTTGTGTATGGGATATTCGATTTCATTGAGTTTTCTACCTTTTAAGGTTTAACAACTCATTTCCAAAGGTTTGCAACAAACTTTCAATTTTTTGTTGGCTGTATTTTATGCTTTGTAGCTCATTAGAAGGGGCAGAAGGCGTCACTTCTTGATTTTTTGGAGATGGAAAAGGTGCAAGAGGTGGGGTAATCAATGACATATTGGACTGGATTCTAGGAAAGAAAGGCATAGGTGGCCTAGAAGGTATCTTTCTTGATTGAATAAGATTATTCTCTGCCCTAATTTGAATATCAAAAACTTGAGGTAAAGAAGTTCTCCCCATAGATTGGATGATAATTGAAATGTCACTATTCAGACTCTTAAGGAAGTATAAAAATGCATATTTAGTAGAGGGTATTACCATGGCAGGAATCCCATTCCAAGTCTTTTAAAAGTGGAGATTGAAATCACTCATCTCTTCTTATGGAGCCCTTTTGATAGTAGTTAGTTGTTCCACCAAAGAAAGATTATCAAATTTATCTTCAAAAAACTTTGAAAATTCCTCACCTAATGCATCCCATGAAGAAATTGATCCAACTTGGAGAGTTCAAATCCATTCCAATTATTTCCCCTTCAATGATTTTTCTAATAGCTTCAAAGCTACATCCTCCTCCGTGATGTGATGAACATTGCAAAGAGATGCAACATCTCAAATATGCTCAATAGATGGTGTTTGTCCTTCTCCCGTGAAAGATGGTAACCCTTTCAAGGCTGCCAATGGAATGTTGTTATGATTGACAATCCTCAAAGGGGTGCCCTGATCAAAAGGTACAAATAAAAACCTTCTATCCATCCTTGGTGGTGATGTAGAAGAACTTGATGGTGCTGGTTCCTCTTCTTCTACTGGTTGTTCAAGAACAACTTGAATTTGAAGTGCAGAGGACTTTCTGAAGATTGTTGATTTGAATATGGAAAATCAGTGTAGTAGGTGGGATCATCTGAATTTCTTTCAGACCTTCTTTTCCTTGGTCTTCCTAGTTTCCTACCTCTCACTATAGGATGAAAGGAGATCTCTTTTCGACCTCTAGGCTCTCTCCGCAAATTTCTTCCTCTCCTAGTATGTGATAGCTATAAATATTAAAACTATTTTACACTCCTTGTTTGGATTTTGTTCATGTATCACAAGGACTCCCACCAGGCATTCCAAAACTATTAAGGTCTTTAAATATCACCCTAACTCAGGCATTAGGGCATACTAATATATCATGGTAATGATGGAAACCTTCTTGAGTTGTGGGTGAACTCTAATTGAGAAGGAATATATGGATTCTAGGTCAGTTCCTATTGGATTTGGAATATCACCTATGGTTGATCTCTCTTTTGGGAAAAGGGAAAAGATAACTAAAAAAATGGAATAAATAAACTGAAAGGTGATACACCAAAACTTGATTCAGAATTTTTAGAACTTTAAACCAGCATCCAGAATACACACACTACTAAGATCTGCAGTAACATTCACTTCTCAATGTATAGGGTGACCTAAAAATCACTATTAGGGTTTGTACTAAAAATAGAGACAATTTTTCCAACAAACATACAAATTCTACAAAATGTTATACTTGACAAACTAGAATAGGAATTGGATCAATTCTCCAATCTATGTTGCAAATAAATTACACTTAAATGCAGAAATGTTGAAAAGGATTGATAACAGAACTCGCAAAATATGTAAAATAATAGACACTTGCTTTATTCTTCTCAAAATCTACAAGTGGTTACATGAAAAAGTACAAAATATGGCAAGGAATATGTGCATTCACTTGAACACAATCTACATAAAATATGAACCGATCGCTACAAAATGAATTAAAAAGGTACAAAGGAACAAAAATGATCACTAAGCCACCTTCTCCCAAATTTTTGAACCACTAAAAATGAGAAGTAAGCTCATATATATACTCCCTCATGGCTAAATTTGAAAATCTAAACACCTCCAAAAGCCCTCCAAATTAGAAAAAATCCTAAATCTAAGGCATAATACATGTCCTAAATCTAGCCTCTAATTTTTTGATTTTGAAAAAATATACATCTCTTTACAAAATACAATGCCAACATATAAAAATTACATCAAAACATGACAACACCCATATGACCTAATCCCTACAACATATGAAAAACCCTAACCCCTATCACATATACCCTAACCATGCCTAAACATCGATATCATTACAATGGTCAACATGGCTAGTCTATGCAAAGAAATATCCCCATCATATGCATAGCTCTGTTGTTGTGGCATTGGGAAGGTCAGTCATGCACTACAGTTGGTCTAAAGCATTTAATCCTCTCTGACAATGGACTTCAAATCTACCAAAACTTAGCAAATGCATTGTTTTTCACATTTCATTTTGGCTTTCTGCATTTGTGAAAGATGTTAAGGTTTTGAAACCCTAATCTTATGGCACCACCATGCTATATTTGTGGCATTTTATTTGGTCTCTACTACTTCTGTATGTTTGGATTATTGATTTGGAAGTTGACACTATGATGTGGGCGTTATGTTGTCATTCTTTGGTTCTTTTATCTATGATTTTTGAGCTAAAAAATAGCTTTATTTCCACGTCTTTAGTCCATCTCTATCTGAAATTTATGAGTTAATCATGGATCTTGGGCTCCAACTGGAAGTCGGTAATGTTGTAGAAGTTTAAAGAGCTCAAGCTCTCTACTTGTATTTAGCACTTGGGTTCATAGAGAACTCGAGCTATGAATAATACTGGATTTATTTGTTAATAATAGAGAGCTCGGTCTCTCTCCACCATGGGATTTCTTCTTGGATAGGAGTTTCATGCCATACTATATGGCACTGTCCTTGTATCTCTCCATCGAACTTGGGCTCTACCACCACTTCACTGTATGTAACTTACTGATAAGTTACTCTTCTCTTCTCTTTGCATTTCTACTTTGTCTTCCTTTGAATATATCATTGTATTTCATAATCTTTGAAGAATTGAGTTATCTCTAGTTGCTACTTTCAATAATTTGTTTCTTTTACATGCCTCTTGCAATAATTTTGGGTTATTATTATTATCTGGGTCTCCATCTTTCATGGAAAATGATACTGGGTTTTTGTATTCATGCTATTCTATTATATTCACAATTTTCTTTCTATGATCTCTACTAGAATACCCACATAAGCTTCTATTGTGATTTGGATGTCGAGCTTCATTTCTATTGATGTATGTAGTTAATAATGAATATATCTTGTCAGCTTTACTGGATGTCTTCATTCTTGTCATCTTGGGATTTTTTTACATTCATATGCTATCTTATGTTCACTTAATAGTGCCCATCATGTTTGAATATTTTTGTTCCACTCTGTGATGAGAACATGCCACTCTCTGTTAGAACCATGCTTGTCTTTATGCATAATGTCGTCATTGTATGTTTGAATGTTAACACTTGATGTTTGCATCTTTGTTGAGACCGTGCCCTGTCATTATGTATTATGTATCATGTCTGAAGTTTATTTATATTACATTGTTTCTATCTATAAAAATAATAGTAACAAGCATATATAGTTATCACCTCCAATGAAAGGGTTACTCATGGGGTTCAAGCACGGGCTCCTGACTCACATGAGAAACATTATGAAATAGAGGGCTTGGCCATTGAACATGTGTATTTTCTCTTAAACAGTATTGTTATACATATGCATATTCATTTTTGATTATATACTATCACTTGAAGATGAATAACAACATCAACAATAGCATTTCTATTTGATTATGCAAAATAACACTGTCATGTGAACATGTAAAACAACACTACTATTTGCTTTATATTCTTACATAATCTTTATTTTTCATTACAACATGTATCTAACAACATCAAAATAATAAAACTGTTTACCTAATTTGATCTTGGAATATGGCACATCCTTGAACAAACACTGCATTGAACATACAAGATGACATTATTGTTTACCTTTCATTCTGCCACATGCATTGTATCTGGAAATATGGAAGGACGGGAGAGTGGCGATTGGAGGCATGACCATTAATATTATTGAAGATTTGATAGCGGAGGTTACGGACTTAAACACTAAAGGCATAAAATTTTATAGAGATAAAAAGGTCTCCCAGAAAGCCTTTTGGCATTTCCCAAAGGATAGAGAGGAGGCAGACAACCTGGTGAAGGATTCGGGTGGGTGCTATGATGTTAGCTCCATCAAAGGTTTTTGGGCCAAATTTCTTATGATGATCATGGAGTATGTATCTTTGGATGGAAGATACAAAAGGGCCCATTCTTATGACTTTGTGCTGTTAGGCCATTTCCATCATAAGGTGAGAATTTATTTCCCCTTCTACTTGCTGCAATCTCTCCATCATAACATTAGTGATCATAGGCAAAAGGATAGCAAGCCCATTCTTCATGAAGGCTTGATTCTCTTTATTGTTGAATATGTTAAAAAATTCACGGCCTCTAATCCTCTTATTATTTCCCTGAAAGATTCGGGATCTACTAAGGCTAGTAAAAAACATAGGACTTTAGATGATAAGGGGGATTTGACTATTTAAAAGCTAAAGTTTGAGAAAAATTTGGGAATAGACACAGACTGTGATGTTGTGAGTGCTGGTGGCTATGATGAGATTGAATACATTCCTCACTCCCATTTTGATGATGATAGAAAAGAGTCTTTTTTTATCTCAGTAAGTGCCTCTGTTGAGGAAGAGGTAAAAACTAGGGAAACCCACATTGTTAAGGAAGCCCACAATGTTAAGTAAAACAATAAAATGCCTGAGGTTGCTGAAGAGGATGTGGGATGTCAAAAAGTCCCCATTTTGGTTAATTACACGAGTTCAAAAGAGCATGGTATCCCTATCTCTCCAAAACTCAAGATTCTTGTGGAGGTGCATTCAGAACAGAAAGAGGCAAAAACTCTAGGTAAAGACAATAATTATAAGGAAGCTATCCCCGCCTCCTCTAAGAACATCCCTTTTTCTAGACTGGTGGATATGCATGAGCTGAATGTCCAGCTTCTCCATGAGAACATGGATCATAAAATCAAGCCCCCATTTGGGGTTCTACAAACTGCCAAAGCTTTCCTTGTACTCATTTGGACTGATGAAATGGGTATTTAAGGAAATAAAAAATCTTCATTTGAACTACAAAGCTCTGTCTTCTTGTGTTGATCTTACTAACTCTTGTTCGGCTAGGGATGTTGGCAATTAGAACACCGAGGATGGGAAAAATCTACAGTCCCTGCATGAGCATCTGGACACCTTGGAGAATACTGTGAAAAAACACATGAAGGACAATAATGTCTTCATGGGTACGACTATGGAGTGTTTTAACTCCATAAAATATGAAATGGATTCCCCCACTATGAAGATTGACGAAGACAAAGATGATATTGATGTTGAGGGACCAAGAAAGCGCACGTGATCAGCTAGGAAGAATAAGATTCTAGATAGGATCTCAGAGCTGTCAGATTTCAACATGGCCATCAAAAAGGTTGTTGAATCAAAGAAGGAAGCAGAGGGCACTCCCCTGTAGTTGGCCTAGCTCTAGTGTTCCCCTATTTTTTGGCACTTCATCTCTTGGTTACTAGTTGCCAGATAGTCAAGCTAGTTTACGGATTTTCTCTTTGGCTTTCTACCTTTTTCGGGTCTACGGGCTGGTTCTTAGTCCTGTTTCTATTTAGTCTATTTTTAGCTTCCTATCTTTATGTTTTTTTTGTAAGGGGTTTTGGGTCCCCATAAAACCTATTTTTACCAGTAATCAAAAACACTATTTTACTTTTTCATCCATGAATTGGCACTGTCATTTGATGAATATGTATAAAAACAACATTATTTGATTTCAATTATTGATCAATAATAGTGTCATTGATTTTTTTTCTTTTAAGAATACACTATTTTGCTCAATTCTTGTGTATGCATGCATATCTTTAACAAAAGCTATCACTATTGAATATGCATACTCTCTTCCATTTGATTGCAAAAATGGATGTCACTGTGTTGTTTTCTTCTCTCATTCAAAGATACCATTATACAAAATAACATTAAGATGAAGTACTTTTATGATTCCAAGAGTATATAGAACTATGTATATGCATTTCTCAATTTGATACAATGCAATTGGCTCTTCTGTAAATGAATACTACTTTCTAACAATATAATTGTTCTCTACATTTGATCCATCTTTGTGCACTATTATTTGATTCCTTATAGGCATGTGCATTCCATCTCAAACAACATTATATTTAACCTTCACTTGTACAGAATTGAACAATAGTGTTACCTCATTATTTGATTGCAATTAATATCCTTCTTTGGAGCATTCTGTTTTGGACTCATACATTTTATAACACCAGATTTTTGCAATTCATCATTCTTTGCACATCACTTCATGGCATTAGATCATCTCATTTAAATTTGGAGCATCCTTCTTTCATTGCATATGCATCTTACTTTATCATCACTTTACTCTTCATATTTGATATTAATAACATTCAAAACTTGTAACAACATGTATTTACATTGTAGAAACTGTCATGAATTGCATCTTCTTTCCTTCTGCATCATTCAATTCCTAAACTTGTGAACTCTTAGCTTTCTTCTATTTCATGTAATGCATCTTGTGAGGTTCGAGCATGGGCTCGTGACACTCACTGTATTTTTATTATCCATCTGCAACTAGTGAATTCATTGATCATACTTCTTTCTGCATTTGAATACACTTCAGCTCATTTTGTTTTTGAACACCATGAAATTAATATGTTAGGTTAGTGGACATAATCAACTAATCAATGTTTGTGTGTGAGATCCATATGTAATCACATTCATGCATGAATTTTTGTTGATTGGTTGTGTTCACCATCTTAGCATGCTGATGTTTTCTGAAAAATGTTTCTCAGCTATAGGAACTAAGTTCCTTTAATTCAGTGTTTTTGGTTTTACAAGCAGTAACTCTTCAATAATGTCGAATGATAACCACAGATAGTAAAAGGTTTCATAAATTTATGTCCCTTTGATACTATTATTCAGTTAATTTAGATGCATACTTTTCCATTTTATTGATGTTATTGGTAGATTTGCAGTTCTAAAATCTTGATTGTTGTCTGCTCTTTTGGTTTCCATGCATTGCTTAGATCCAATTTGGATCCAACACTTTTTTGTTTCCATGATGTAGGATAGGACCCTAGGACCAAAAATGCAGAACCTGATAGGACCAGACTTGGACAAAGGACACGAAGAATTAGAAGGATTTCAGACAACCATCTCTCATATCACAGAGTCGACTTTTAGAAGGCAATGCATGGACCCCTACTCATGCTTCTATCATGCTTTATTTTTTGTAATTGCCTCTAAGTTTCAATGTGAAAGATGTAATATGGAAGGAACATTTTCTTATTACATTTAGTTTGAATGCACAATGTAATGATCAATCATGATTTTGAAATTTTGAATATGATCAATACTTAGACTACAATGTAATCTAATAATATAATGTAATGTCAATGTATTTAATCTTCATTATCTAAATAGAAATGTTAAAGAGGTGTACCTTCATATAATTTTTTTTTTTGTTTATGATTGTCATACTGCATGTGTAAAATTATGGTAACAATTCCATGGGTGTTATATCTTCTATACAATGTGTCAATTAGGAAATCTATCTTCTTACTACCAACTTTCTAGAGAGTCGTTTATAAAGAGATTTGAACTAATCCTCAAGAAGCCAAGTATAAATAAGTGATTGTAAAGTGTTGTCACTATAGTTACAGCCTATGTGCTTGGACATTTAGTTCTAAATTAATGCCTTGTTGTTCATACCAACTACTAGGAATACAAGGGTTCTGTGAATGTTCTTGTTAATAAATTTATTCCTCATTATTAATATCAATAGCATTAATACATTTGATATGGCCTCAAAGGACCCACATGAAGCTTCAAAGTGATAAAGTGTAATATGGTCACTTTGGACACCAACGACATTAGAAAATTGAGGAAATTTCATCATATTAAGTTGTAACCACCTAATTTCGGTCTGTCGCAAATATAGACCCTATTTTCCCTAAGTGTGATCATACTCTCAAGTTATGTCCAAACGACCCTGTTACTGTTTGGCATAATTCTTTTAATCAATTTAATGTCCTAGGTGATTTTTATCACTGATTTATATTATCTACTATAGCCATACAATTTAAATCAATATCAACCAA
>MU226028.1:5374721-5387519 GCA_018584345.1 Thuja plicata
ACCCTCCTTAAGGTCCACTTTCTCAAGCCTTCCTCTTACACCCCCACATGCCTCATTAAGGACCTCATTAATGAAGATTCCTTAAGCCCATGTCTCTCCCATGCCTCATTAATGCCTTGGGCATTAATATCTCTTACATGTGCATTTATTGGGCCTCCAAGTTCATAAATGAAGCTTGTACCCCCCCTCTCTCTCCCATTCTTCTATAAATAGAAGCCTGTTTTGAGAGCAAATAAGCCTTCTTTAGAGATCAAATTTGCATTGTTATGCTGCTAATTTTATCATAGGATTACATGCTATTTTCATTTCATAACTAATTGTTAGTGTTATTTCATCATATAGAGTAAGCTTGCATGCTCTTGCCATCATTCAGCTTGTTTCAATTAAATCCTTCATACATAGGTTGTATTGGTCACTGTTTCATCAACATATTCTGAGGGCTGATATGTTGGTGGTCATACTCTTCCTACGTTAGAAGGCAATAGATTGGTTTTAGAGGGTTTTATGTGTTTTTCGTGTTTTCACTAACCCCATATTGCTAAAGTAATGATCTATTGAAGTGTTTGTGTCAATCTAACAGGTACCCATTTTCACACTCACATAAGTTAGCTTCTCACTTGAGATGGTGTTGTGCGTAAGAATCATTTTTAATGTTTTTGGTTCATGGTTTCTCTTTTTATTTGATTTATAATGCAGCAAATTTTAAAAAAATGCATGTCTTATGAAGATCCATTTAAAGATTATTTTCTAGCATGATTTAGAGTACATGATTAGTAATTATATACTTTTTTAATCATTAGACAATGAAAGATATCTATCATATCTCTTAGGTATCATTGTTAAATAATTCTAGACTCTATGATTTGAAAGTTTGGAACTAAGATCTTAAGAGCACAACTTTAAGCTAAACCTTTCTAGGGATCAAGAGAATGCTTGATGGATCCATGCTTGGTTAAATATTTGCATCTTCAAAAGAATATTCTTTTTAAAATGTGTATTCATATTATATAATTAACATATTTAGTATATAATCCTTCAAGGTGAGTCGCTAGGGAAAGATGAATTTGAGACTTTCAAGATCAATGTAATAAGGAGGAATGTTAGCATAACATCTAATATTATGATGTCTAAGAGTCTAACTATATTCACTTCTTGTAACCATATATGGTCCTTCTAACTATCTTCCTTCATCCATACATGCTTATTTATATATAAATTAAAAATATATCAATGATCCATTAACCTACATACTTACAAGAACCTTGCCAAATCCCACTTATCTCACAAGGACACTATCCAACTAAAATGGAGCTAGATGCAATTCAAGATGTTGTGAAAATATCAATCCCTTGGTCTTTACCCTCCGTATATTTCTTTTTTTCAATTTGTGGTTTCAATTAGCGTTGAAGAGATAACACATAATCCTTCAATGAAATTTCCTTCTCACTGAGCTCGTAGACATTTTGCCTCTTCTAAGAGAATTTATGTTAAAAGGGGGGAATATTCCATAGTTGTAATCTTGTTATTCTTGAAATTATATTTTACTCTTGTTTGCGTTCTTTATTCTATAAAGGGAATTCCAAGACCATTTTCAACTTCTTTTGAAACAAATGATGTCGGTATATAGAGTTTCACGTTCTTTAGCCTTTAGTGTCCATTAAAGTACAATGCAATAAAAACATCAAGTATGTTTGGGTTCATCTAATTTGGTCTTCAATATATATGCTAATTACTTTTTAGTTTCTTTCTAGGAAAGAGTTAAAATCTTCTAGATAATTCACATTTGATTTAGGTGTATAATTAGGATGTCTAAAGAAGAACACTATAATCTTTTGTTATGATTGTCAATACTAGTTATTTACATCAAAACATTTTTTTGTATATAATCAATTATGTTACTGAGAATGCTTGCAGTTTTTCATTAGAATCTATAGCCTCTAGATGGGCACTATTTGTCAAGAATTCCTATAATGTGTTTTAAGGAGATCATTAATCAAAATATCTTTAAATTTATGTTCTTTGGACTATTTAAGTTTAGGATGGAGATCCCAATTGTTTTGAAACATGATTAAAACCAAGAGATTAACAAAATCAAGAGATGGTCTTAATTTCCTTGGTATATTTGCATTGGGATTAATCTGCAAATAGTTAAATATCTAGTATAATCTAAAGCAAATCTATAGGCATTATGTAGGTACACTCATCTTTATTTCATAGAGCCAAAAATGAAGAATAATTTAGCATTTAGTTGATTGTTGATCATTGGTCATTAATTATAGTCACCTATAGATAGGAGATGAAAAGTTTTGAGGGTTTTCTAGAACATTACTTAGAATCACCAACATGTCTAATAGTTTTGGGTATTATTTTTTAGAAGAAAATATCTATACAACCTCTTGCCTAAATTTTGTTTGAGTTCAAACACCCTTTGGAATCGTGTTCCAAACAAAGCTGTCTAACATTCTTAGTTCCTTTGGGTATCCTATTTTTATATATACCTTTATTTATTAATTTTATGTTCTATAATTCACCATTCTTGTTGAAAGATAAAGCCAAGATCAATAGAATTAGAATGTAGGCACATAAGAAATAAAAATATCACATATAAATAATGAAGAAATAAATGTACATATAGATGTCAGTTTATCCTTCAACCTTGAGTGGTGGAAAAACTACCCAAGGTAATAAGGGGATGTATCAAATATCAGTTGACAACACTCAAAAACCTAGATGCCTCACCTAGAACAAGTCAAATAGGGACTCCTACCGAGGACACCTTACTAGGCTTAACAAAGCCATGTGGTAAATTAAAAACACTAACACCCCCCCCTTAAGAAGAGTTTAGGTGGAACTGAAATATATGATCCCTGAGAGAAAGACCTGGTAAGGTACTCATTTATAACGCAAATAACTTAGAAGCAAGGAGAAACAAGGAAAAACTAGTGGAAAAAAAAAACTCCCTCCAAAGGGAGACAAGATGCAATGGGATGTACAAGTGAAGAAGAAGGACACCTGATAACCCCTAAGGAGTACTTCTACCACAACGTACAATATTTTCTCCCCATAGGAGAGAAGGTAGAGAAGATCATATGAACCTCCCGAAAATATATGAAGTGGTGAACTCCATGTAGTGCTAGTAGATGCTCGACACTGGATGCTAAAGAAGATCCATGACCGTTTAACAAAATTATCCCCCTTAGAAAGAAACAACACCATAAATGTGTGCAAGATTATTTCCCATGCCAAATAGAAATATGTAGGAAGAAAGATGAATGTATGTGAAGGTTTCACATAATCCAAGACTGAAATTATGTCAATAATGCCTTCAAATGATTCTCAAAGATATCCAAGTCAATGTTGATGTGTGACAAAACATGTACCATGAAAGATTCTGGAAAAGGGACCATGGATGTATGGTCATGTCTGAATTGATATGAATTTGATGCTTCTACAAATGAAGATAATTGTGTTGGATATTGCAACTCATGAATTTCTATGCAATCCATCAAAATAGGAGCTGATGTAGGCGATGTAAGAGCAATGTCCAAAGATGACAATGATGATGCAACTTCATGAAAGTCATCACCAAACATAAGAAAAATGTCTTCAATGTTTTCATCCAAATCTGCAAGATGGATTTCTACAAAAAAAGATTTTATGTCTAATAGATAGGCATCCCAATGAGGTGGATCTAGTATGACTATAGAAAATACCTAATGCAAAGAATTTGTGGAACTCATGGAAGGGTAAACAAAAAATTCAAATGTAGCAACAAGTGATGGTGTCCCACTAGATGGACAAGTGAGACATGACAGTGTTTCTGTATAAGTTGAAGAATCAGGTAAGGTAATACCATGATTATAAAGAATTTATTTCATTTCCCAAATTTGACAAAACCGACATTCTTCTATTGTATGCTTGTTCTTTCCACAATATACATATTTGATTACCATTTATTATGATGATTCAGTAGAATACTCGAATGGAAGGGATTATTTGTTATAGACATGATCTATTTGAACCAAGAAGATAGAAACACACCAAGATGCCCCCTTGATTATATTGTTCTCCCCCTAATTTGACACTTTATAAGGAGTGCATGTAAAGTATTCAAAAGAGGCATAAATGGGAACTTTATAAGTTGAGTGAGATAATATGCTCTTTTGAAACTTGAACCATTTACAAATTTGATCCTCCTTCACTCTATGCATGAGGGCTTATTTAAAGGGCTTTTTGAAATTGAAGCCACACTCCAAACCGTAGCTCATAGGTTTTAACCACAGATGTTGGATTTCAAACCAGCCCACACATAGGTGCACAAGTGTCGAGGTGGGTTTATTTTGAACCCGCACATGGGAGTTTTCCAACCAAAACAAATAAAAAAATGTTGAGCCCTAAAATTAAGGTGCATCACCATTCAAAATATGGATGTTGGGGGTCACACAACAGGGGTTTTGGGGGTCACAGTCAAAATCCAAGCCTCCTATTTATGTGCAGGCTTTATTAGCATTAGGTGTTTTTTAAGCCACAAAGGCTGAAATAGGTTCTCTTGCTAGCCCAAGCCACGGGTTTGGTGGCTTTGATCATGGCGAGAACTAAATGTTGTCACCTTGAAACCTGTACACATGGTCAAATCTGCACTGATACCATGTAAGATAAAGCCAAGATTAATAGAGCTAATATGCAAGTGCATAACAAATGGAAATATCACATATGAATAATGAAAAAATGAGTGTCCATATATATGTGAGTTCATCCACAAAATGTGGAATGGACTCCTTCAACCTTGAGTGGTGGAAAAACTATCTAATGTAATACGGGATGTGTAACATATCATTTTACACCACTTACAAATTTGGAAACTTCACCTAGACTAACTCAAATAGGAACATCTAACTAGGCTTGACAAATTCATGTGATAAATTAGAAACACTAATACATTTGGTATTCTATTTTCAGGTCTACCTTGGTGTATTAATTTTATGATCTATAATTCACCATTCTTGCTAAAAGACATAGAAACCCAACTATTATACTCTCCTTTTATATTGTAGTTGAATCTATTCCTGTTCTAGTCATATACTATTGATATTTAAGATCCTAATTTGTACTCCTAAGCATATAATCTCATTTCTATATATATATTAGATAGTCAAACAAAAGGTAGTTTATTTGTTTAGAAAGGGTGACAAGTCAATAGGGGACTTACTGTAGTTTTATTTTAAAATCTCAATAGTTAAAAATAAGTGAAAAGTATTTTTAGTAATATTTAGACAAAATATAATGAGTCTCACTTCCTTAGACATCCATTATATTGAGGAAAAATACAAACACTTTGATTGAATCTAACTTCGTGTATAAATCATATGATAAAATTAAGTAAATTTCAAGATTAAAGGTCATAACTCCATACACTTCAACAACTTTGTTAAAAGAAAATGGACCTCCTTGACCCCTCCATACCATACTAGAATTGATCTCTACATTTAATAACTTTCTTTAAAATAAAAGGACAAGGGACCTTATTGAAATTCATATTTATTATAATTGATTTCTAAATTCAAAGACCAAGATAAAACCACCACCAAATAATCCCTAAAACAAGGAAAAATAAAAAAAAATTAAAGAACATACACACAAAAATAATGGAATCTTCAAATAGAACATTTACCATATAATATCGGAGTAAACAATTTGAACCCTTAACTAAAAGTGATATTTTTTATGAAACATAATTGTTACCCTAAATTGTAGCATACAACAAAACAACTACAAATAGGAAAAAAATGCATTTTTAGAGGAGTCTAATTAATGCTATCCTTTTGATATTATTGATTAACATTTCATTATTACATTCATTGTCAAATATCATCATTGTACACTGAGTATTGATCACATTCCTAAATTTCAAAAAACTTATAACTGATCAATTATATTGTGCATTCAAACTGAGTGTAATATACAAGTGTCTTTTCATATTTCACTTTTCATTTCAAGGAAAAGAGTACATTTTCTGAATAGAAAGCATGATAGAAGTATGGAGTAGGGGTCCCATGCATTGCCTTGTGGTTTTTTGAATGCTTGCTGGTTGTCTATCACGTCCTAGGTCTCCAAGTCCATGTCTTCATCTTCATTTAGGTCTTTAGGGTTTCACCTGCATCATGAGAGAGAAAAGGCGTGTTAGATCCAGTTGGATCTAAGAAATACATGGAACACAAACAACATACAATCAAGTCTTCTAAAGCTGCATATCAATCTGATGAGATCAATGTAACAAAGAAATGGGAATCCACATTAATTGAAAAAAAAAATATTAAAGGGACTTGTTCTAAACATGAAACCTTTTGCTATCAATGATCATTCTGTTGTATGTTTTTCTTGTTTTCATAACCAGATATCTTAATGAAAGGGACTTAATTTTTCTATCTAAGAAACCTTTTTCAGAATTAGGTTAACCTGTTAGTTCAAGAAACACAAATGAACCAACCAACATTCATGAATGAATGCCATCGTAGATGACACTCACTCACAAACATTGATTGATTCATTTTATCTGCTGACCTAATAGATTGATTGGTGGTATGTGTGCAATAGGTTATAATGTAACTGAATGCAGATAAAAAAAGAAATGCAATGAGTGTCATGAGCCTATTCTTGAACTTCACATAAGCCATTACATGCAAGAAAGGTTGTTCACATCTCAAGAGGTGATAGTTCATATTCATGAAGAGGGAGATGATGCAAGTGCAGAAAAGGATCCAGGATGCTGTAGGAGACACATGAGAAAGAAAGGGTTCTTAATGAACTGGATTATGCATGAATGAAGGATAAGAGGTTCACTTTTATCATGCAAATGAGAAATGAATATAATGTTATTACAGTGAGTATACAAATGCAGAAAAGGCATAATAGTTCATTTTGAAATTCAATATTGGGAAAATGCATGCCTGGTTATCATCATATTTTCTATGTTATAAGATGTTTCTATCTATACTAATAAAATAGGAAGATTTGCAAAGGATGGAAGATACATAACAGAACAAACAATGTACTTTTGAGTTGCAAGTAAAAGTCAATGAGCAAGAATTCAAGCAAAAATATGTTTATATGCTTTCATAGAGAAGAAGATTCATAGAAAACAATTGCATTATAAGCAATCAAAATAGTGTGTTCATCATCCAAAGAACTCAAATGATGTTGTAACAATTCATGACTTCAAGATAGTACTTTATCCATGCCTACAATGCAATTTCAAGTGATATCTTTATGCAGAGTAATTAAGGAAAAACATCTTATTCTGGTGTATTGAGATATTCATCATGCATGCAAATACAAGGAATACAGTCATACCTATATGTCATACCATGGGTGGTATCTTATATTCCATTAAAAAGAACAGAGAGTTTTTACACTATAAGGAACAACACTTTCACAGTGTTCTGAACATGCATGTTTTCATTTGAATATGATATGCTCATAGTTTCATCAGTAAAACTAAATGTTGTTGTGTTTTTATAACATTTTAAACATGCAAGAAATAAAAACCCTTATGTTTATTGATCAGACAGAACAATGAAGGTAAAGGCTCGGTCATAATAGAGGAAACATGTTTTTGTGCTCATGACAGTATTGTCGTGTTTTAAAAACATTAAGTGGAGTGCATTTGTATACATACAAGACAACCATGCAAGAGAACCCGAGTTCATATCAAACTTTCACATGATCGAGTTCACCATAGTAGATATGTGGGTGGATCTTCTTTTTTGTTTTTTGCTAACATTAATGTAACACAGAGAGAAGTAATGAAGAGCACGACAACAAGAAACCAACAAAGAGTAACTCAAAGTGTTTAGGGTTACAACAGAAGAGATAGAGTTGTGGTGGAGTTTCAAAGTGATCAAACAATAGATTTGACATATAGAGCAGTAATATCAAAAACCCTAAATTATTGCTTAAAAAAGATGCAATGAAAGAGACCCTAGAAAGATAGAGCTACAAAAACCTGAGTTCTTGAATAAACATGCAAAAGATTCTAACTTGTTACAGGCAGAGTGCTTTCATTCTATGCAAAGTGAACAAGAGTGAAAGATGTAACTTATCTAGAAGAGATGTAGACAAGATGCCAAGTGTCGCAGGTTACAGAAAAAAAATGGAGCCTGAGCTCTTTTAAGTTCAACAGAGAAAATCGTGACCACTGCAAGCTTTGTGTTAAGTTCACCATAAGCTAGGAACGAATCTGAAGCAGTGGCTGAGATATGCCTAGTTTCAAGACCGTGTTTCATGGACCACTTTACACCTCTCAACCACAACTTAGATTCACTCCAAGCTTACAGTGGTTGTATAAAACTACTAGCTTCAATTCCTAGTTTGAAGTAAAGCCAGTGCCATCTATTATGGCTTCAAACTATCTAGAGCTCGAGCTCTGCAAGTCACTCTACATATGTCACTACACATTGAAAGCCTTAGATCTTAAATCTTAGTTGATAGAGCCCGAGCTCTTGAAACTTCGAAGTTCAAACCTAACAAGCATCAGACTCCAGATAAATCCAAAAAATGTGCCATATGTCATGGAAAATCAAGTTTAAATCCACGGTTTCCTATAGAGCCCGAGAAGCCCGAGCTTCTTCACATACTCTAGAAGAAAATTCAACACCATGGATTATGGCTTCCAAGTTACAAGTCCAAACAAGCATGGCAGCACCACAAAGAAGAAAACCCTAAGTGCAATGAAGATCAAAAACACTATGAAATGTATTTTACCGAGTTTTGAAGTCCACTGACAAACAAAGTTAATGCAATGTCAATTCGCAGTTCCTCGACATTCCTTTCACAGTGCCATGACAGTACCTTCATGCCAAGAAGATAGAATTCCATCTTTTTAGTGATTTTTTATAATCATCTATGAGCTTTTGTCGAGCATTGAGCTTGAGTTACTTCAAATTGGCTATACTATGGTTGGGTTGATGCAAAGTTAGGGTTTGCTCATGCCATGGTGTCAGATTGATTAGTAGAGTTAGGTTTCCATACTACGCTATCAGGTTAGGGTTTATGTAGTCAAGGTTATGTATTTTCATATATCATGTAATAGGGTTGGGGAGTATATTAAGACATGTATCTTTTATTCACCAACTTTAGGGGGCTAAACTTAGGGCTTGATTTAGGGTACTTGTTAGGCCTTATAGTTTAGTGGTTTGTTATTGTAGAGGACTTTTGGAGGGAAATTGTTTTCAAAATTAAGCCATGTGGGCTATATAGTTGATCCTTTGCATCATGTTTAGGGGTTCAAGATTTTAGAGAGAAGAGATTTTATTGAACTATCTTGTTCCTATAGCCTTGTTTATGCATTTTGTATGCATTGGGTTGAAGATTTGGGAGAGAGGGCATATAGTGAACTTCTTGTTCCTAGATATTTTGGAGACCATTCTTGTAACCTATTTTATCAGATTTTATGAGGAAAATAAAGCAGACATTCTTATTTTCCTATATGCTTTTGAGTTTGGGTTTCACATCTTATTTTCATCTTTTCTTGCAAGTGTTTTATTAAATTGATATCCAAAAGAAGTGAGTTTTATATTCCTTCCATAAGTAATCAACAATTCAAAGCCTTGTAAGAAATCTGTATGTTTGTTGATTAGTCAAGCTATTCGTGGTTCAACCCGAATTGTAAGATTTGTTATCCTATATGTTGATTAGAGATTGAAAGTATCAAGCTTAGGCATATAAGTTAGGATTTCTGCATTATTGTCCAAAACAAAATTTGAACCCAATTTTGGTGTATCACCCCACTTTTAATTCCAGTTTTTGTTTTCAAAAGCTTCATTTTCCCTTTTCCCATTAAGTTACCAATCAGAAGGTGATATTCCATATCAAATAGGAACCGGCCTAGAATCTAGAGACTCCTTCTTAATCATAGTCTACCCACAACTAGAGAAGGTTTCCATTGTTAGGATAGAATACTGTCAAAGCCCCAATGCCTGAGTTGGGGTGGTAATTCTAAACCTCAACATAATCTTGTAGAAATCTATGGATTAATTATTGTAAACATGATAAGTAAGAAAATAATGGTCAAAATAGTATAAAAAGGTAACAGTGATATAAATTCAGCTCCATATATTTTTTTTACTAAATTAAATAGGAGAGACCAACTACATGTCTGCTGAAAAGCCCAATGAAACTTCAACTCCATGTTTGTTACAAAGGAATAGTTAACATATTTACAGAAGTAGTTACACTTGTGTCTGAAAATTATTTTATTTAACTTTTTTAGCTACATAACTAATGGTACAAAGAGATACCTAAGTGAAACTGAAGAGACTACTTGTACCTGTGTAGGAAACTCTTAAGTCAAATTACGGTTGAGATAGTGGATGAGCATTATTCTCCAAGATCGAAAACTAGTGTGGTACAAACATTGGAGAATTTTCAATATAATAGATGATTGAGGAGGTAATGTAGTACAAAGGTTGGTTTATTTTCAATGTAACAAGATGATTGAGGAGCTAATGTGGGACAAATTTTGGATTATTTCAATGTAATAGATGATTGAGTAGCTAATGCGGTACAAATGTTGGATGATTTTCAATCTAATAGATGATTGAGGAGCTGTTGTGGTACAAAGGTGAGATAATCTTCAATGTAATAAAATATTTAGGAGCTAATGTGGGACAAAATATTTTCAATGTAATAGATAATTAAGGAACTACATTTTCCTCCAAATAACTTGCTTACTTAGCAGAGCTGCTTGTGGAGACTAAAATCCCAGCTAGCAGAGGATGGAAACTAAGCCATCATTCACCCATTTTCTCATGCCCTAAGGACTCCTTCAAATGACAACTAGTATAACATCAAGAACTTTAGTGAGAAAGGAATCTCTTATACAAGTTGACAAGAGTGAATCGTAAAACATGCAGGTTGACTAATCTTCATCTTCCTTGTCTTTAGTGTTTGTTTCTTGGCCATTTCAAACATAGTAAAGATTTTCTAGGGACAGGCGGTAGTATAGATTCAGGTATAAAATGATTACTAGAGCATTCTATTATTCATAAATGTTTTGTTTTATATTATAAAGTATATTATATTTGTATTATATTTATTGATTAAAACTAATTTTTAATTTTTGAATGAGATGATTTTAAGAATAGAAAAAGAATTAAATATTATACCAAATCTTATAGGCCCCATTTGGTTGATGGAATTTGAGTGGAATTGGCAGCGCAAATTCTAGTTTTGAAGGTAATTCGCTGTTTGTTTGTTAAGTTGCAAAACCCGGTTATGATGTCGAAACCTGGATTTGACCCAAAAATGGGCAACGCGATCTTCCCACTGAAAAGGTGGAATTCAAAATGGAAACTGAGTTTTCAGTGTTTTTCGACTGCATTGATATATTTTTAGGTTTGGAGTCTTCGCATTTTAAAAATGTGGTTTGCAAATAGGGTTTCATCCGCCACCAATTCTGCTTGAGCGTCATTCATCACTTCAAACACAGCAGAGGGTTTCATCTTGTCTGAGTTTTGATGTATAAAACCTTCGATACACAGAGTCTTGTCCTATCTCCAATTCTTTAGTCATCTTTTCCTGCAGACTTTCATCTGTCAAATGTTGTTCTTTATCGCACTGAGGAGGAGGAGGATTACCGTGAGTTTTATGCTTCAGCAGTGTATTGTATTTGTGTTTATGCTTCTTCATTTAATGGTTTACCTATGTGTGCTTCATAATTTGTAGTATTTTTGGTTGCAATTGTTAAAAATGTGGTTTGCAAATAGGGTTTCATCCACTATAAATTATTTTGTATCCAAATAAGAAATATTATCTGTTGTTTGTACCTTTATCATGACTATTGAATAAATTGGGTCCATTTTCCTGTGGATAATCTGAAAACCATTGGGTGTCTAGCTTCATTTGAACAAAATTCCTTGAGCCCATGGAATGCACAATGTAAATTCTTTTAATGGGAGGTTCTGTTCACGATGTTGTAATTAGGGTTATCTTTATAATGAAGCCATATTGCTGAATTCTTTAAATTAATGTTTTATCTGCCAAATAGTACAATGCACATGAGTTGTATCCACAACATAGCATGAATTCTTTAAACTAATTTTTTTATCTTTTGATGTATGCCCTCCAATCATTGCATTTTGTGAGAAGACAATTTCTTTTCGAAAGGCCTCATCTCCTGGTAAAATATTTGACACCACATCACCGGGGGCCTCCTCATTGTGCTGGAATGGGAGATTAAACATATTTTTAGGCTCTTTTTCCCTGGGCTAGGTAGTTTCTAGTGCTAGTTGTTGGTTATTTATTTTTCTATCACCACTAATATTGGGGTCTAATGACTGAGAATCAACTTGGAAATCATTAACTACTTGTTTTTTGGAGGAATTACCCCCAATTGATCCTTAGAAAGAGGATTAATCAATGAAAAATTAAACAATTTGAGATCCTCCCCTCCTGCAGACTAAGATTTATCTATATTATTTTGTGTATTTTGAATTGGATTAGTACAATTATTGTCTATTGGCATATCGCTCAAATTTTTAGTTTTGTCATTCTTTTTCAAATTAGGATTGGAAATCTTCATGCTTTTGGTGGTTTTAACCACATTAAAGGATCCTTTCTAAATATTTTTAAACATTGGGCATTATTTTCTTGTATATCCAATTTTCTTGCAATGAAAACACACATTCAAGTTACCAAGAAGTTCCAAATCCCAAAACAAGGTTTCCTCATCAACATGGAGAGAGATTTTATCTAGAATTAACAGAGTGGGGTCAAGGGAAATTAAGACCCTAGCATTCAAAT